>PKMM01042875.1:96510-270326 GCA_002933915.1 Eutrema heterophyllum | reverse complement strand
ACATTAAATTGTAAAAATACAAAAAAATTCAAAAAAAAATTGAAATTTTTTCTATAACTTCCGAAAATTCAAAAATTTCCAAAAATTCAAAAAATTCAAAAAAATTCAAAAATTTCATAAACTTTCTAAATTTCAAAAAAAAAACAAAAAAAAAAATTCAAAAAATTCCTAAAATTTCAAAAATTTTAAATGTTACATAAAATTCAAAACTTTCATAAAAATTCTAAAAACATTTTTAATATGTTTTTGATTGTATAAATTTCTAATAACGTTTTATAAATTAACCTATAAACGTTTTATAAAAAACAAAAATTTATAAAAAAAAGTTTTTAATTAGTACCAAATTCTGAAAAAAATCAATTCTAATTTTCTAAATACTAAAAAATTCAAAAATTTCATAAAAATTCTAAAAACGTTTTTAATATGTTTTTTATTGTATAAATTTCTAAAAACATTATATAAAATAACCTATAAACGTTTTTATAAAAATCCAAAATTTATAAAAACTTTTTTAATTAGTAAAAATTCTGAAAAAATCGATTTTTATTTTCTAAATACTAAAACAATTCTAAAAACCCTAACAAATTCTAAATACTAAATTTTTTTTTATTTTTCTAATTAAAAAAACTTTACTAAAATTCTAATCTAACAATTTCTAATCTCATAAACCCTAACAAATTTCATTCCACGAAACAAATACACAATAAATCTCATTCCAAAAAAAAAACTATCAAAACTAACCACCTAAATCTAATTAACTCTAAAAACTATCAAAACTAACAAGATTTACAAAAAAAAATATAAACACTTACACATGATCCATGATTGATGATGAAGAATGAAGATTTAGAGAGATTGGAAGTGATAGCAACCGAAATCGTCCGATTTTAGAGAGAGAAGAGGAAGAAAAGCTGGAAGAGAGAGAAGGAGAAAGAGAGAAATGAGGGAGAAGACAGCTCGTGGATAATAAATATATGAATTTCCGACGGCAATATCCGTCGGATTATTTAAAAAATTTCGTTTAGGCGGTCAATCTTCCCGCGGTCTTGAAAAAACCAATATTTCCGACGGATATGGGAATATACTCTGCATGTGTTTCTATGGGGCCGTCAATCGACACGTATCGAAGGACCCAGATCCGTCGGAAATCCGTGGGAATTTTCCGACGGATTTAGGGTATATTTGGGGTTTAGGGTTTAGGGTTATATGATATGATTTAACTATCCATAATATACATGTTTCATTCAAAAAAATTGTTAGTTCATCAATGTTAAAGACTTTCTATGAGTTTATTAATTTTACAACATCAAACTTATATATTTCACATAACATCTACAATACCTTATACTCTAACTTATACTAACACTTCCATCAAATTTTAAAAAATCTATAACACACATTTATTTTGAAATTTGACAAGTTGAAGTTATTGTATATACATCATACAATTGTTTCTCTATAATTTCTACAAAAAAAAACCTAAACTCTATACCCTAAAACACATTTTTTGGTCATCCGTCGGAAATCTGTCGAAACATTTCCCACGGATTTCCGACAGATGTTACTTACAATTTTTTTTTTTTAGTTTTTCGAAAGGGTGATAACATCCGTCGGAAATCCTTCGGAAATTTCCCACGGATTTGCGAAATTACACTAATCCGTGGGAAATCCGTGAGAAATTTCCGACGGATGTTACTTAACAAATTTTTTTTTTGGTTTTTCGAAAGGGTGATAACATCCGTCGAAAATTTCCCACGGATTTCCCACGGATTTGCGAAATTACACTAATCCGTGGGAAATTCGTGGGAACTTTCCGACAGATGTTACTTAACAAATTTTTTTTTTGGTTTTTCGAAAGGGTGATAACATCCGTGGGAAATTTCCGACGGAATTCCGACGGATAAGCAAAATTTCATTTATCCGTCGGAAATTTCCGACGGATTTCCGACGGGTACTATTTTCCGACGGATGTTAATTTCGTCCGAATTCCATCGGAATTCCGTCAGAAATTACCGACGGAATTACGTCCGTCGGAAATTCCGTCGGAAAACACCATGTTTTCTTGTAGTGTTTTTGATTTTGTAGATCTCATTTCAGTCGCCCGGATGTCAGAGAAGATGATCCGCGACATGTTCATCTCCCTCTCTCCGACCCTCGGAGATGAGTGGGTGGCCTTCCCTGGTGGTGCCTGTGTGACCATGATGCATATAAATTTTTGTCTTCCAAACCGAGACTCATTTGCATTTGTCTTCTCCGACTGAATCTCGACATCCTCAAAGTCCCTCTACGACGCGTTCCCGTCCCCTGATCACCAAAAGGCCATCAACAGACCTATGTCCAGCCATATGGGACCGCAGTCTCCCTTCTCAGGAAGAATACTGGTTTGGTCCTTCAGCACGCCTACTTCCTCCACGATGCCACGGCCATCATTGCATTTGCCGACGCCAAAGAGACCGAAGATTTCATCACACAGGGTTACACGATAATGCCGCAAGCTGATTGTTCGCTTCTGACGGTGGTTATCGTCTCCAAGATTCTCCATAGCGATACCGGCGGGATCTCCACTCTTAGAGGCCTCTACTGCAAACTGATCAGGTTGCTCACTATCACCATTCGAGAGTCCATTGTATTACCCCCAACCGGGGAACTCATTCTCCCGGTCGTTTCCCCTTCACCCTAGTCCTTTTCCTTAAAAACTATATGTCTCTATGTATCGCATCTTCTATGTTTTGTTTGTTATGTTATATGTTTTAGACTTTATGTTTTATGAATTGTAAGTCTTTTTTGTTTTGTTACCGCATCTATGTTTAAAATATGACTTATTATCCCTTCCTAAATCTCAACTTAATTGTGCTTCTTTCTGCCTCTCTCAAAACAATACACTTACAAATTCCGAATTTTTTATAATCAACTGTGGTTCTTTGTTTTTTGAACAAACAAAAAATAAAAACCATGGTTCTTGAGCTTTATTTATTCTTTCGTTTAATCTTGGTCCCAAACTGTGAAGTTTGTGAGATCATGAAGAACAAATGACGACAAGAACAATAATTACATGATCGGCCAAAAACTGCTTTTGGGACAACCTGAAGCAAAAGACTCAAGTTTGTGAGATCATGAAGAACTTGAGTTAGTGTGAAGTTTGGTGAAAACAAACTCAAGTTAAAACTGCTTTTGGGACCACCTGAAGCAAAAGACTCAAGTTTGGCTTGATACTCAGAGAAAGTCAAATCCGGGGACTACTTTTATCATTAAAATAGATTTTACATAATTACATGATCAGCCAAAAGACCACGAAAATGCTATAATCATCCTATTCATCTACACATTACTAATCAGAATTATAATTTTGGTGGGTAAAAATTTGAATCAAGATTGTGTTGGTAATAACTAATAAAGAATCCTTACAGAGATATATGTGCTTTTAAGGAGACAAAAAGGAACAGTACTACTCGAGACGATGCGAATAGGGAATTAATAACAAACAAAAGCTTGGTAATGGATACAACTGCTAGGCCTGAGGTTAAAAACCAAACTGAGAGTTTTGAGGATTTCGGTTATGATACGGTTTCAGGGAAATAACTGATCGGCAAGATTCCAAATGATGTTCGGTTCTCGATTCATGAGAACCGAACGGTTAACCTTTTAAAATAAAACAAAAAAGTAATTGGGCTTGATACTAATTAGGCTTGTTCATATATTTTGATATGGCCACGTAGAACCAGCCCAAATTGAGACAGAAAAACCAAATTTCAGTTAAACCGAACAAACCAAAGAACCGAACTAATCAGATTTATCTGATTTAATCGAATTTACTCGGTATTAACCGAATTTGAACCAAAATTCCAAAAAAAATCATGTTGTAACTAATACTACTACTATAATTTTTTGGCTCAACGATTTCCCCCATTTTGGTTTCTATTGAAGTTAGATGTATGATATTGCAAAAGAAAGTTAATTATTCTCCCTGTCCAAGTCTAAACAGAATATTACAAAAGGATTCATGTAATATGTTGGAATCCATATTTAGTTAGCTGCCCAATTTACATGAAATATTATAAATTTGAAACTAGTAGTAGTAATTAATAAAATATATGAAAATGACATTACTTAGATTTGTGTAGGACCGGCAACGGTGAGGAGAGGCACAATCAAATCCACAACATTCTCGACAACTCGATATGACTAATCGAGGTGGAACTGGTGTCTCTCTCACATGTGGTTCCAGGAAGGAAGGTTTCCTTCCTTAGGTACTGCAAAGATGTGAACGGTGTTGGTGTCGCCGTTTGCGACGTCTCTGGTGGAGAGACGGAGACCAGTGCAAGAGGCTGCCTTCCGGTTTCCTCTTGAGGAAGGTCAGTTCTCAAGTAACTAAGGTAACCTGTGTGGAGCAGTCTGAGTATGACTTCGACTTGGTCAAAAGTGCATAAGGGCAATCCCTTATCGAGAGTGGAACGGCGTCCTATGGCTTGGCTCAATGGATAGCGCTTCTAAGGCACGTTTGACTTGATCTACTTGGTCAAGAGTGCACGTTTGACACCATCAAACTCCTCAATAGAGTGAAGCTGCCTCATTATACCCGATTCAACGAAGGCGGTTTGTTCTCTCATTCATTAGAATTTATGTTGGGTGTAATTTGCCTTATGATTCTTAAGTTTTAGAGTAAATGGGAAATTTAAGTTACGTAGAGTTTATTTGATCGAGTGAGTAAAGAATTATGCGGTTTAGCATGTCACAAAAACGATTGACTGTGCTGGTTTTATCATTAATTGAGACATATATGGTTGAAAAATCCGACTACGTGCCAATTTTGAACAGTTTAATTTTATTTTTACTGTTGTTCTTTCATTTTCTTACAAATGTTTATGGAATTGGATTGTTTTATGAAGTTTTAAGTTTTATTTTTATTTGTTTTACTATTATTTGTGATTTATAGATAAAATATATGAAAAACATATTATTTAGATTTAGGTAAAGCATTCAATACGTTGGACCGACACTGCTTCTACCATTCCAGAGTTTGTCAATTTATTGCCCACCGGTGAACTCGTTTTCCCAGTAGTCCTCCCTTCACCTTAGTCATATTAGTTATGCCTTCCTTAAAACTCTATCTATCGCATATATGTTTTGTTTGCTCATAAAAACTTCTATCTCCTGTTATGTTATATGTTTTAGACTTTATGTTCTGTTATCGTATCTATGTTTTGTTTGCTCCTAAAAAAGATGACTTTGTGTGAGACTTTCTAATTGTTTTTTTTCTTTTTGTTTTTTGTTGTTCTTCATCATGCGTCGCTTTCACAACATTTTGTCTCTATCATTACGTGATTTTTTTTTAAAAAAAAAGAAGAAGCAAAACGTATAATCCCTTCCTAAATCTCAACTTAATTGTGCTTCTTTCTGTCTCTCCCAAAACAATACACTTTCAAATTCCGAATTTTATTATAATCAACTATGGTTCTTGTTTTTTAACAAACAAAAAAATAAAAACTATGGTTCTTCTTGAGCTTTATTTATTCTTTCGTTTAATCTTGGTTCCAATCTGTGAAGTTTGTGAGATCATGAAGAACAAATAACGACAAGAAGAAATCAAAGGTAACTTGAGTTAGTGTGAACTTAAGTGAAAACAAACTCAAGTTTGGCTTGATACTCAGAGAAAGTCATATCCGGGGACTACTGTTTTTTCTTATATCATTAAAATAGATTTTACATAATTACATGATCAGCCAAAAGACCACGAAAATGCTATAATCATCCTATTCATCTACACATTAATCAGAATTATAATTTTGGTGAGAAAATTTGAATCAATATTGTGTTGGTAATAACTAATAAGAATCCTTATAGAGATATATGTGTTGGAACTTTTTTTTGGACAAATGGCTTTGGCCATTATTCCGAGGGACTTTCCGGGCAACTTAGTTGTCGGAATGACCGGATCTCGGAATTTTTGGATTCCTCGTTGTGAGCACTATAACATAGTGTATTCATATGTCAAAAACAGAGTTCGTTTGAATGAGAAATGAATATCTAAAGTGGGTTGCTTGATAAGCATAAAATGGAACAAATATAATTTGTCCCACAATGGAAGTTGGAGGTGAAACCCTCTTGTATATATATAATGGAGAAGTATCAACAAGGTTAAAAACCTTTGGACAACTTTATGGTCAAGAGAAAAAATTCATGCTAAACCAAACACGAACACGTTGAGCCGAGTCTGTTGAAACAGGCCGGGCTCGAGTTTGGGTAGATGGACTTTGGTCTAATAACCTGTCTTTTTGCATCAAGTTTTGGTTTTTTAATTGATCACTACAAATATCTAAACTTGGTCAAAAGGTAAATTGGACAATTAATTTAGAGATTAATGTCTAACTTATTGACCATAATAAAATCACTTTAATGTCTCTTTGAGAGCTAACGTGCAAAGACCAAGGCTAATAAGAAGCCTTTGTGTTTCGTCATTCTCATGGACAAGAACAACAACAATCTCTTGCTCTTCCTTGTTTTTTTTTATTTCTCTTCATTTTATTTTTCAACGAGAGTACAGCACAGAAAAAATGGTTCGTAAGCTTATGATTTGGGTGATGTGAATCATAAGAAATATGCAGTTGTATTTTGGAAATTCAGAACGCCATACAACCGTCACACTACATGGAGTTTTCAGAATTAAAGAAAGAACATCTCGCCTCTGCAAATCCGTTCTCTTCCAAATTTTTGTATCGATATTTTGTTGTATTATCGATTTATTTTATGTTATTTTTTTACAATTATTCAGTTTGCCCATATTATAGAAATAGCGTTCGTACAATCTTAATTTTGAAAATTTTCGTGTATGTTTATTGAACTAACGAAAACTGATTTTTTGTGAAGTATTTTTGTTATAAGAACAGGGATCTAGATCTTTAATCTGTCTCCGATCAATTTTTGATTCGTTTCAGGTTATTTTGGTTCTGAAATATGTTGTTTATTCAACAGAAATTCAGAAAGTATCTCTCAATTTATTATATTTTTCCAGCTTTATTAATAACTGGAAAATTATTTTTAAAGTGCGTAGACAATTTATTCGACTTATATAAATTGTTTAAATGTGTTTTTGCACTTAATCTCATTCAGATTCACTTGTTTTTATGGAACAGGTGTTCATCGATAATTATGTTCATCATTGGAACATAATCTGGAAATTCACCTGTAGATAATTATGTAGATTAATTATGTTCATCATTTTAATCGGATTTCTATTGAAATTAGTCGGTGATTGCAATTTTCTCAAGTTAAGCAGTTTTGATAAAAATGAAATGCGTTTTGTTCGTCAAAGGCTTTAAGATTCGTATCTTTTTTTTTAGCAAATATTTCGGGTTCAAAACGTGGCTTGATTTTGTTTTGTAACGTGGTTTTCAACCTTGTCATAAACATCAGTCAAAGCTTTATCTTTGGGTTAATCTGGTTAAACCGGTTTAAAGGATCCAATTTGGGTTTGAACGTTACTGGTTATTTAGCAAAAAATAATCGGATCACATCTCCATCATTGTTTCGTCTAATTTTTCTAGATTGTTATATTCTGGAAAATCTATTTCAATTGTTTATGCAATTTATTTGAGCAGTCTAATTGCTTAAACTTGTCTTTGCATTTAATTAAATTTTAAATTTCTGAATTTATTAATTCTGCAAATTTTAATTTAATTAATTATTGTAGTTTATTTATATATTTGTTAAAATTACTTAATATATATTCGATTGAACTTCTAATAATTTTTGGTGTACTATTTAAGGCTTGCTTGTTGGCGAATCAGAGTCTAAAAGTATTCCTACAAAGAGAACGTTAACAAAAACGTTTGAGATGACAACAGTATAGTGAGTTGACATCCCATATTGGGAATTGTTTGCCACATATGACCTTGTATGCTATATGGACTGGAATTCAGATGTTTATCCGAATGTTCAGATCCTATTTACACCAATAGCGGTGGAAGTGTTATGGTTACATGGTCTAGTGAGTCGACGAACCAAATTCAGTTTGGTAGTGGTCTGCCACATGTGACTGTGCCAAATTCTGATTATTATCAGATTGTCACGTTAGTGCCTAGTGCTGTAAGCACATGACTAATGCTAGACTAGTTCGATGGAATTTGATTCAAAATATGGTAGCATAAGATGTTTATCTTTCTGGCCATGATAAAACTAGAGAAGTAACTCAAGGAGGATAGCATATGCTTCCTCTTGAGAATACTAATGTGAGAACTCTAGTACATGTTTAATCTTGTACCAATGCGAATGTTTTTGTGCAAATAGTGGATTGAATCTACAAACCGCAAAGCATGTGGTGTTCACATTTGTGATCAATATGCGAAAGGGGTTAAGCACAAGAACAAGGGGAAACATAAGGTTTCTTTGAAAGCCTCCACTAGCTTCAAAAAGCATCATGCTTATAAGAAGTTCAATGGAAAATGTCACAAAAGTGTTACATGATGGTCACAATGCCGACACATGTCATAGCAATGCTAACGAATGTCGTAGCAAGATTGATCACGCAGAGACAATGGGATGTCCCAGACCAATCTGAATGAAATTGACACGTGTAGTGTAGTTTCTAAAGTCAATATGAAATAACCAAATTGAATTGTGGCATTACGCTGCTACCACAATGACATCTCTTGTGATAGATGTGTGTACTTGCTAAGAAGCAAGAATATGGCTTTGAAAAGTTCAAAGCATACAAGATGGAATTTTAAAACCAACTTGAGAAAACTATGAAAATAGTTATACGTGATAAAGGTGGCGAGTTTGATGAGAATGAAATGCATTCTTTAGAGAACATGGCATTACTCGTCGGAAAAACTGCTCTTTATTCACTTGAATCTAATGGAGTTGCGGAACAAAAATTCTGAACTCTTAGTGAGATGATGAATGCAAAGATGCATGATTCTAAGTTATCTCAAGAAATGTGGGGGGGGGGGGGAGCGTTGCTTACCACAATAAGTTATATGGCAAGACGCCATGTAAAATTTTGGAGAGGTATAGTATATCTGTACAAAAACCCGAAAGTGTGGGGGTGCCTGGCAAAAGTCGCAGTGCCACCTCCTAAAAAAGGTCAAAATTGGACCTAAAACAGTAATGGTAAATCTCGTCATATAAAAAGACGACATAAAACCATTAGATACTTGATCTCAACTGGTGTAATCACAGTAGATTACATCAAGTCAAAAGATAACCTAGCGGATCCGTTCACTAAAGGTTTGTCTCGAGATCAAGTTGTGAAATCATCAAGAAGAATGGGATTAAAGCCTATGACTTAAGAGGAGGTTTGGCGGTAACCCCACCTACGGACTGGAGATCCCAAGATGTAGGTTCAAAGGGAAAACTAAGTCAAACTGAATCTGCTAAAAACACTGTGAGACTCTTGTCTCTTCCCAGTTCCTAGGATGAGTGCTTCATGAAGGTGTAGAGGATAAACGTTTGTTTTTAATGATTTGGGTCCATAGCTTTGAGATATACATGGAGTATTACATGATACTCTTTAAAACAAAGCTAATGGCAAATCACCTTGTGAGTGTGAAATGGGGTCGTTTCTAGGAGAATGAAGGTCATGCTATATTCTCTAAGTTCACTCATGATTAACCAGACATGTTCAAGGCCAAAATGAACACAATAGATAACCTAGTTCTGTGAGAAAATGAAGCTGTGTTCTAGCTATTGTCTCGGTTTACATCAAAGCTCGGGGGGTTCAAGACATCATGTTCACCTCCTGGTCGAGTAAATTTGATAGCTATTAACGATAACGGGTTCAAGGCTAAAAATGCTACCAACTCATATACAGTGGATTTTTCGCTTGTACTCTCAACAGTCCTTCTGTCAAGTCTTTTCGAGTCTTGTCGAGTCGTCATATGTTTAGAATCATTTCTATTCATGTGGGGGATTGTTGGAACTTCTTTTTGGACAAATGGCTTTGGCCATTATTCCAGTGGACTTTCCATGCAACTTAGTTGTCAGAATGACCGAATCTTGGAATCGTTGGATTCCTTGTTTTAAGCACTATAACATAGTGTATTCATATGTCAAAAATAGAGTTCGTTTGAATGAGAAATAGATATCCAAAGTGCATTGCTTGATAAGCATAAAATGGAACAAATATAGTTTGTCCCACATTGGAAGTTGGAGGTGAAACCCTCTTGTATATATAGTGGAGAAGTCTCAACAAGGTTAAATACCTTGGGACAACTTTATGGTCAAGAGAGAAAACTCATGCTAAACCAAACACGCGCGCGTCGAGCCGAGTCGGTTGAAACAGGCCGGGCTCGGGTTTCAGTTTGAGTTTGGGTAGATGGACCTTGGTCCAATAACCTGTCTTTTTGCATTAGGTTTTGGTTTTGTAATTGATCACTACAAATATCTAAACTTGGTCACTTTCCTCACAAATCCCCTTTTGGATTAGGGTTCATGGTCTCCCGCTCCATTATTGGAATGACTCAACACAATCGGATCATCAGGAGGTTCATGTGGATCTAGTCTAATTCTTTTTTCGATCCACAAAGATCAAATGAACATATCCTTTCTTTCCGTCGAAAGAAAATATATTTTTAGCTTCTCAGTGAATAATGATCAAATGAGCCAAAAAAATTTCAGTTCGGATTTTTCTGATACAAAAAAGGTAAATTGGACAATTAATTTAGAGATTAATGTCTAACTTAATGACCATAATAAAATCACTTTAATGGCTATTTGAGAGCTAACGTGCAAAGACCAAGGCTAAGAAGCCTTTGTTTTGTCATTCTCATGGACAAGAACAACAACAATCTCTTGCTCTTCCTTGTTTTTTTTATTTCTCTTCATTTTTTTTCCTATGAGAGTACAACACATAAAAAATGGTTCGTAAGCTTTTGATTTGGGTGATGTGAATCATAAGAAATATGCAGTTGTATCATTGGATTCAGAACGCCATACAACTGTTATACTACGAGACGTTTTCAAAAATTAAAGAAAGAGCATCTCGCCTCTGCAAATCCGTTCCCTTCCAAATTCTTGTATCGGTATTTTGTTGTATTATCGATTTATTTTATGTTATTTCTTCACAATTATTCAGTTTGCCCATATTGTAAAAATAGCATTCCTACAATATGTGCTTTTGAGGAGACAAAAAGGAACAGTACTACTCGAGACGATGCGATTAGAGAATTAAAAACAAACAAAAGCTTGGTAATGGATACAATTGCTAGGCCTGAAGGTAAAAACCAAACTGAGAGTTTTGAGGATTTCGGTTATGATACGGTTTCAGGGTAAGAACTGATCGGCAAGATTCCAAATGATGTTCATGAGGACCGAACGGTTAACCTTTTAAAATAAAACAAAAAAAGTAATTGGGCTTTGATACTAATTAGGCTTGTTTATATATTTAGATATGGCCACGTAGAACCAGCCCAAATTGAGACAGAAAAACCAAATTTCAGTTAAACCGAACAAACCAAAGAACCGAACTAATCAGATTTATCTGATTTAACCAAATTTACTCGATATTAACCGAATTTGAGCCAAAATACCAAAAAATCATGTTGTAACTAATACTACTACTATAATTTTTTGGCTCATCAATTTCCCCCATTTTGGTTTCTATTGAAGTTAAAAGTATGATATTGCAAAAGAATGTTAATTATTCTCCATGTCCAAGTCTAAACAGAAGATTACCAAAGAATTCAAGTAATATGTTGGAATCCATATTTAGTTAGCTGCCCAATTTACATGAAATGTTATAAATTTGACACTAGTAGTAGTAATTATATAAAAAAATGTATATATAAATAAATATGTACTGTTAAACGAGAATGTAGAAAATTATTATATTTGTATATCATTGACCGTGAACTGTAGCAACTAGGAACGAAACCTCCTTAGCTGGACCAGTGTCTCAATTACGATCGTGCCCCTAGTTTCTCTCTACCGACGGCCGCAATAGGACTTCCGTATACAAATCTTTGACTGTGGTATTTTGACATCCACAATCATCATGCAGTTATGCATTATTTATACTAAAGCGCGAGTATTTTTATTTAGAAGATTTTTGGTGCTTTTAAAAAAAAAAATTATTCGTAACAAATACAGATCTAGAAAAACATCATGCCAACTGATATTCCGATTACTACTATAAAGTCGTAACCCATTATATCTATCCATTAAGTCAAATACATACGTTCCTACTATGAATCATGCAACATATGCTTATCCAAAGACATTTAAACCACAATATGAGCACATGCGTTGCTATAAAACACAAGAGGTTACATCGAGAGCATACCATAAATAGTTTGAGTAGCCATGAAAGGAACCGTCATCATCCGAATCTTTACCATTCCCTCTTTTCTCGGTATCCAAATCAGGATAAGCATTAGGCAGGCTCTGACCTCTAAAGGAAGATCCTAAAACAGATATACCATCACCAACGCCTGGCTCACCAATACCATCCATCTAGCTCGACTGCAACAAATCATGGCTCAACCACCATGGGTTAGAGCACTCGCCAACATCAGATACATGTAACCTCCTCCGGATACTGCTGCTAAAGCTGGATTCCCCAACATTCTGGTTACATAAACCAGATGGTATTGATTCCCTAGCATAAACGGCGATGCAGCCATTCCACCACCGGTAAATACATGTTGCCTTTGCGCTTGATGTTGCTGGGGCTGACCCTGATTAGCCATCGAACCTAAACTCATCTTCACCGGACCCGCCTGGTGATGCCCCTTTCCCGACGACGCATGCCCCATTGAAGCAAGCTGGCATGTCGCCGTTCGATTAAGAATCCTCTTCTTTGGCTCCTTAAGCACTTCTCTTGCTCCTTTCCTCGTCCGAAACCTTTAGCCTTGCCTCTTGTAATTCATGAGATTGAATCTGCGATCTTTAATATTCCAAAACGAATCATCGCTGGAAGAGCCTTGTTTATATGTTATATATTTTCTAATTTGTGTTTAGTAAAATATGATTAAAAAAAAATTAGTTTAACAAATACAACCTAATTCGAGATAGAGGCCATTTGATGAATTTGTTTCATTACTGTATAATTAATTTGTGTTCTCCAATTTTATAAAATAAAACAATGAGTTTATAATATTGTGATGAGCCCATGTGTGTTTACAAATAAACTGTTTGACTTTCATCTTTTTGTGATCTATTTGCCTTTTTTTCTAGGGTTTGCATCCGTCTCCCCTAAAGTTCGAAACCATTCACTATGTGTTACCACCATGTTCTGATGCGGCCATTGATTCATAGAATTATTTATCACTATCAAAGAGTGTTATGGCATAACAACTTTCTTTGAAAATTTTATGTGTAACGCTTCTAACGGTTTGAATAACTTCATAACTCATATAATTTATTTTGTGATTTTTCATCATTCATAGATAATATAGCTCACATGCTGATGAATGAATGATGAATGTCTTATCGATGCCCTTTCCTCTTAGTCGTGTTTTTTTATCCTAAACAAATATTGTAGGAAACTCGTCATATGTTAGACTCTTTGCATACCAAGGAGTAGCCAAATTTCCTAGGTGTAATTATTGTAAGTCAGTTCTTTAACAAAAAATTACTGTTAGTAAGTTGAAAAGGTTTTTATATATTTTTAAATTAGATAGAAGGTGGTAAGTGGTTGAATATAAATTGCAAGGTTCTTAAAGTTATTAAGGTTTTTTTAATCTTGAATTTATTGAGAAAAACAAATAAAAAATGTTGACCAATAAGGGGGGGCAAGTGTTCAAGCTGGAGAGATTAGACAATGTATATATCTATATTATAAGGTAGATTAAAGTTTTCTTGTATATGTCTATATTATAATGTATATATGTAAAAGGTAGATTAGACAATCATTAATCCCTAATATCTTATGTAATCACTATAAATTTTAATGGAAACCCATATACACATAGATATATTTTAGAGTGATTTAACTCAATAGACATAGATAACTTAAAAATTAAGTTTATAGCAATGATTCTTGACCAAAAAAAAAAGGTTTATAGAAATGGTAATTTAAAAAAAGTGATTTAACTCAATATACATGGATAACTTAAAAATTAAGTTTATAGCAATGGTAATTTAAAAATTAGTTAACTAGCAAAGAGAATTTTTTTTAACCCATTAATTAATATCCTTCCAATTTTGCTTATTTACAAAAACTACCAATGGTCTGAATTTCATTTTCCGACATGATACACCAATGATACTGTTCATCAGCTGCCCGCCTACACTGTTCACCAAAGGTTGAAAACACTATTCATTATCTCATAATTATTTAGTTAACATGCTACTTATTATCTTATCGCGATAAATTTATGTTTACCGTGTTAACCCCATGATAGTGGACTTTTTCACTGTCCGCACAATTACCCACTGTGCACAATACCACAATCTAATGGTATGTCATTGTAGCACTTAGGGATCGAATCCACAAGGAGGCACGAGAACAACACACAGAGAATACGAGACACTTCTTAATCTAAGCTAATCGAATAAAGGTTTTCTAATGATCCTAATCAATTTAAAGACAAGATAATAAATAACCAAGCATATAACAAAGGTAATTAAAAGACTAACAAGTTTTGATCCGAAACGAAACGAAAACAATCTAAACAAGATAAAACAAACGAACTTCGGGTAATGGTAATCGACTTGGACATTCTCTAGCTAAACCATGATACTAAAACAATCAAACAATGCTAATCCTTAGGCCTTAGATCACTAATTTAGACTAATCCACTTCCATGACAATAATCACTTCACTAATCATTTAATTGAGAACAAACTTCCATTTGAAATTAAATGATCAACAAGCATTAATCTCAAGTCTAAATAGCCATTAAACACCCTAGACATCCATTTCCATAGGCTAGGAATGTAAAACACTTGCTAAGTTTGGTTGAGGAATTTCATCGAACACCTTCCGGGCGTGAAATTCCTTAAGTTCTAAATCAACTTTGTCAAGGCTAATCTAGCATTAATCACACCTAACAAGTAAGGATTCTTCATGAACTAAGTCCTAAGCATCATGATTTAGCAAGAAAACATCTAATCTACCATACCCAAAGTTCTTGAGAAACTACTCACAAACCATGATAATCTCAACAAATCCTCTGTAGGAGGTGTTTAGATTCATGGTTAGATGATTAGAAATAGATAGATAGATGAAAACAAAGAAGAACTTGCATTAAAAACAAAGTATCTCTTCAAAAACTCCAAACTCTCTCTAAGAAATGTGTTTTTACTTAAAACTAAAACAAGATATCATCATAATTATGTCTCTTAGTCATTTATACATAAGTGGGTCGCAGGAGTCACATCGGTGTGCATCTGACCGATGCAGCACACCGATGTGACTTCTGTCATTAGTCCAAATCGATGCCAGACGGACATGTCTTCACTAAATTTGTCGTATCTCTTGAACCACTGCTCAGAATGACCTGAAACTACCTCCAAACGAACGCTAACTCGATTATCTACAACTTTCATGAAGATCGCCGAAGCTAAATCCAAATGAAAACCCTTCATATGAGTCGATATTTGAAGCGCTTTGGACGGACTCTGTGTTTTGCTCATGAGGAGCTCACATCGGTGTGTAGTTGACCGATGCAGCTCCCCCGAGGATTCTCCTGTGTGTTTTCTGGGAGTCCACATCGGTATGCATCACCCCGATGCACCATACCGAAATGATTTCTGTCTGAGTCCATTTCGCGCCAGACGGACATATGCTCAGTGAAATGACGATAACTTCCTCAATAAAGCTCAGAACGTGATGAAACAACCTCCGTTGGAAAGATGACTCAATTCCCTACAATATTTATCCAGGGCTTCAAGTCTGAATCGGAGCGAAAGGTCTTCTTCTGAGCCGATCTTTGAAGCATGTCGGATGGCCTCTGCATTTGCCTTGATTTTGGGCATAGCTCTTGTTCCAAACTGGTTCCTTTTGCCCCATGATCTTCCTCCAAGCTCCACAATGCTTCCATAAACTCCAAATGGTACCTAAAAGACTCCACAACACACAAACATATACAATAACTAACCTAAGACTCACTAACTCTAAAATGGATGCAAACTATACCAAAAACCATGAAATGAATGCAAAAAGTCACAAAATGCTAACTAAAATTTATGCTAAAATGGGCTAAATTATGCAACTATCAACTCCCCCGAACTTGGCTTTTGCTTGTCCGCAAGCAAACAAACAAGAACAAGTCGAAGAAGAGGTTGGTATGCGGGAGATCATATCCGAGAATATTAACAAAAGAATTCAATTCAATGCCCTTGAGAATAGTTATATGATGCACAAACAACCTCTACTTCAAAAGATTTAGCCATACTCGTTGCTACACGAATTTGGTCTAAGCCTTAGCATCTACAAGCAATCATATCATATAACTCTTTAACATTCATTAAGTGTAAATGGTGAATCATGCTTAATACAAATCAAGAGAACTCATTTGGCTTAGGGAAAAGGTTTTGAGATAAAAATGATCTCGATAATGTGGGTATTCCAATGCAATGGGATCTCTCACGAAAGAATGAACTTTAGCAAAATGCTAAGAGTAAAGAACAATTGATGCGTACAAGGATGACATCCGTCTACCCAATGCCCCAATATGAACTCCACTCCTATTTCTAAACCCATCAAGATCCATTCTAAACTACCCATTTCACAAGGCATTTTGCCTTCTTAAACCCACACTTCTTTTCTTTCCACAAATGGATTGGCTCTTTATCTTTTTCTTTTAGCTCTTTTTCACTTTCATAACTAGTCTCTCAATCATCATATAGATGCCTTAGCCATATTTTTTTTCGTTTGGCTCTTTCTTTATTTTACACACATAGAGACTTATACTTTCAACACCTAGAACTATTCCACCATGCCAACCAATCCAAAATTTTTACTTTCCCCAATCCTTTACCTTTCTCCACATTATCTTTTCTTTACATCAACACTCAAACTACCAACCTATCTATCAACTCCTTGTCGTTCCAAACTCAAAACTTTTTGCTAAGTTCATTCAAAATTAGGCCTCAAGACACACACAAGAGATGAAGGCTTGAAGGAAAGGTTTAGTTAAGGGTGTGGTTAACCGTTCCAAAGATGTGAAACGGCTATTTGAGCTAACAAAAGAGCGGTGAAAAGGGGTAAGATAGCTCAAATATGTATATGACATCCATGAGTTCAACTTTTCAATGTACAAGCATGATAATTTCAAGTCAAGATTATAGTTCATGTAGATAGAGTTAGATTCAATTCAAAGCATCCTTCAACCAAGACAAAAACATTTAAACCGCAAGATCAAAGCATGGATCATCCTTAACTTTGTGATCGCTCAAATGCATCCAAGAACTCCTAACGAGGGCATTAATTCAAGCTCTTAAGTTTATATTCTACATGGACAATCCTCCCAATGCAAGTGAATGCAAACCTATATGCATATAGACTCAATCTTAATCACGCAAAATGCAACTATATGCTTTCTTTTTGTGTTCAAATTTTTAATTTTTTCGTTTTTTATGGTTTTTCTATGCACTTATATGTATGTATGAGACTCAAGTATGCAAAAAGAAAAATAAGATCACAAAACACAAGATCAAAAGACACAAATCCTTCCCCCGAACTTGAATTGCACCGTCTCGGTGCAACTAAAATCAAGGAGAAGGTGAAAATATGCAAAAATGTATTTACAATGAAGTGGAGTGTGGATCATACCTTTGGATTGGAGAGGAGTGTGACGTGTTGTAGCTCTACCCAGTCATGCATTCAGCACCACGACCTTGGACCCATGAAACTATAAACATCAAACAAAAACATCAAAAGGAACTAAAAATAACAAAAATATATACAAAGATAGTCATGGGAATGCCACCCAAGAGCGCTTGTTTTACGTCGCTAAGCTTGACGTTTCAAAAAGTTTTAGGCTTGGAGAGAAGGAGTAGTGGAACTCCATGGCGGGTCCTCGAGCTTGAGTGTGAGAACCTTTCTCATGATCTCTTGAATTCCCGTTGCACCTTTTTCTTTGAGCTCGGGTGTGATGATTGCTCTAACCGTGGCAAAAGGCTTAGACCGTCCTTTACACTTGATCTTGTACTCAACCACACCATCTTCATATCTCCACGGTGTTAAGGGTCATGGTGGTGAGCTTAGGAAAAACCGATCTAACCTCATTAGGCATGCTCGTTACGCCTTTGACAAGGGTGGAAGGGTGGTTATCTTTTGGTTTCTTCTTCTTGGCCTTAGTGCCCTCACCCTTTTTTCGAACCTTTATACTCTCTTTCTCATTTTCCATAGCGGTATGGAAAAGAGATTCCAAGCAAGTACCATCCAACGCTAAGGCTTCTTCAACATTACCATAACCCAAAGCTTTCTCTTCATGAGAATCTTTCTTCTTTTTACAAGCTTTTGGGGGTGAAGCCAAATTCATCCTCTCATTCACAATCTTGACCTCGTCTTGAGGTTTCATCCCCCTACTAGTGATTGTGCCACAAAACTCGGTGGAATAGGTCTTGATAGGGTAGAAGACCTTTACATTAACGTTTTTGAACGTTACCCTCTTATTGGGAAAGTCGATGGTTGCACCTACGGTGTTAAGGAAGGGTGTCCCTAGAATGAGAGGACGCTCGCGGCATTGCTCCATCTCCACAACCATGAGATCCGTTGGAACCAAGCAATTTCCAACCTTGAGAGGATAGTCTTCGATCAAACCAAGTGGATGCTTTAATGAGGCATCTCCAAACATAATCGGGATTGAGTGTTGCTTCATGTCTTTGATTCCAAGACTCTTCACCATCTCATAAGAAATCACATTCACACTTGCACCGGAATCACACAAAGCATCATCAATCTCCAAATCACCAAGGGAACAAGAGATGGCAAATTTACCCGGATTTCCAAGCTTGGGAATCGATGTGGGCTCATGTGGAGGAGGTTCAATGCAAGAAGTCTCCTTCCTCGCAACCGTTTTGGCCTCCACGTTTCTGTTCTCAACCACTTCATTGCTAGCAACCACTATGACTTCATCTTTGGTCTCATGGAGAACTCTCTTGATCTCTCGTATAGCTTCTTCAATCTCGTCACTCGAGAGGATAACATTGCAATACTCCATTGGGTTTGCATCGATTTTTCCCTTTAGTTTCTCTATGGGTCTACTAGAATGGGGACCTCCTTGAGTGCGTTGTTGATCCAAATGTTCGATTCTAGAGGATAAATCTTCAAATTTTGTGTTGAGATCGTTGTATGAGCAATCCACCTTAGTGTGAATCTCGGCCATCTTCTTATTCAACTCATTTGCTCCATGAGCTTGGCCCGTCAAGAGTTGTTGAAGCATACCCTTCATTTCGACATCTTGTTGTGTCGAGTTGCTTCCTTGCCCTTGTTGAAGTTGCGGTGCAAAAGATGGTTTGCTTTGGTAACCGCCTTGGTTTCCTTGGAATTGGTTTCGAGGAATGAACCCTTGTTGCGGGAAGTTGGAGTTGAAGTCTTTGTTGTAACCGCCTTGGTTTCCTTGGAATTGGTTTCGAGGAACGAACCCTTGTTGCGGGAAGTTGGAGTTGAAGTCTTTGTTGTAACCGCCTTGGTTTCCTTGGAATTGGTTTCGAGGAACGAACCCTTGTTGCGGGAAGTTGGAGTTGAAGTCTTTGTTGTAACCCCCTTGGTTTCCCACAAAGTGAACTTTCTCTTGATAACCTTTGCAATCTCCTACATAGTTCACTTGCCTTTGTGTGGCTTCCAAGACCTTGTCTAACTTCTCCTTAAGGGCTTTCATCTCCCTTCTTGTTCGGTCCTCATACTCTCCACTTCCTCTCAAAGCGATATCATAATCCTCACCATAATTCCCATTGCTTTGGGCAAGATTCTCAACAAGCTCCAACCCATCATCAACCTCTTTTCCAAGAAAGTTCCCATTGCTCGCCGTGTCTAGAAGCATACGAAACTTTGGCAAAACTCCTCGGTATAGAGTGCTTAAGAGCGATTCTTCGGAGAAGCCATGGTGTGGGCATTGCATTGTGTAACCTTTGAATCGTTCCCACGCTTCACAAAAACTCTCATTCCCTTTTTGAGTGAAGCTCGAGATCTCGTTTCTCAACCTTGACGTTCTTGTAGAAGAGAAAAACTTGGCTAGAAAGGCTTTCTTACATTGATCCCAAGAAGTGATGGATATTTGAGGTAGGTTCTTCTCCCATTGGTGGGCTTTGTCTCCAAGAGAGAATGGAAACAATCGAAGCTTGAACCCATCCTCGGAAATTCCGTTGATCTTGACCATTCCACAAATTCTATCAAATTGATCAAGGTGGTCGAAGGGATCTTCCACCACTAAACCGTAGAACTTGTTTCCTTGCACCATGGAAATGAGACTCGCCTTGATCTCAAAATTATTATTCTCCACCGGTGGTGGATGTATACCGGCGCGATTTCCATGGGCAATGGAAGCATCACCCGCTCCAATCAACCTCGGTGCTCTAACCCTTTGAGAAACCTCTTCTCGGTTCTCATTTGCATCTCCAACAAGTGGTGCTTGGTCGATATCCATTCCTCAACTTTGCAAGTTTATGCACCTAGAGAGATAAGAGCAAACAAGGTGGAAAGATTAGTAAACAAAGAAAAATAAAACTTAGTCTCAAAATGAGTCCTAATCTTTATGGCTATTGCTAAACCTCCCCGGCAACGGCGCCAAATTGATAGTGGACTTTTTCACGGTCCGCACAATTACCCACTGTGCACAATACCACAATCTAATGGTATGTCATTGTAGCACTTAGGGATCGAATCCACAAGGAGGCACGAGAACAACACACAGAGAATACGAGACACTTCTTAATCTAAGCTAATCGAATAAAGGTTTTCTAATGATCCTAATCAATTTAAAGACAAGATAATAAATAACCAAGCATATAACAAAGGTAATTAAAAGACTAACAAGTTTTGATCCGAAACGAAACGAAAACAATTTAAACAAGATAAAGCAAACGAACTTCGGGTAATGGTAATCGACTTGGACATTCTCTAGCTAAACCATGATACTACAACAATCAAACAATGCTAATCCTTAGGCCTTAGATCACTAATTTAGACTAATCCACTTCCATGACAATAATCACTTCACTAATCATTTAATTGAGAACAAACTTCCATTTGCAATTAAATGATCAACAAGCATTAATCTCAAGTCTAAATAGCCATTAAACACCCTAGACATCCATTTCCATATGCTAGGAATGTAAAACACTTGCTAAGTTTGGTTGAGGAATTTCATCGAACACCTTCCGGGCGTGAAATTCCTTAAGTTCTAAATCAACTTTGTCAAGGCTAATCTAGCATTAATCACGCCTAACAAGTAAGGATTCTTCATGAACTAAGTCCTAAGCATCATGATTTAGCAAGAAAACATCTAATCTACCATACCCAAAGTTCTTGAGAAACTACTCACAAACCATGATAATCTCAACAAATCCTCTGTAGGAGTTGTTTAGATTCATGGTTAGATGATTAGAAATAGATAGATAGATGAAAACAAAGAAGAACTTGCATTAAAAACAAAGTATCTCTTCAAAAACTCCAAACTCTCTCTAAGAAATGTGTTTTTACTTAAAACTAAAACAAGATATCATCATAATTATGTCTCTTAGTCATTTATACATAAGTGGGTCGCAGGAGTCACATCGGTGTGCATCTGACCGATGCAGCACCCCGATGTGACTTCTGTCATTAGTCCAAATCGATGCCAGACGGACATGTCTTCACTAAATTTGTCGTATCTCTTGAACCACTGCTCGGAATGACCTAAAACTACCTCCAAACGAAAGCTAACTCGATTATCTACAACTTTCATGAAGATCGCCGAAGCTAAATCCAAATGAAAACCCTTCATATGAGTCGATATTTGAAGCGCTTTGGACGGACTCTGTGTTTTGCTCATGAGGAGCTCACATCGGTGTGTAGTTGACCGATGCAGCTCCCCCGAGGATTCTCCTGTGTGTTTTCTGGGAGTCCACATCGGTATGCATCACCCCGATGCACCATACCGAAATGATTTCTGTCTGAGTCCATTTCGCGCCAGACGGACATATGCTCAGTGAAATGACGATAACTTCCTCAATAAAGCTCAGAACGTGATGAAACAACCTCCGTTGGAAAGATGACCTAATTCCCTACAATTGTTATCAAGGGCTGCAAGTCTGAATCGGAGCGAAAGGTCTTCTTCTGAGCCGATCTTTGAAGCATGTCGGATGGCCTCTGCATTTGCCTTGATTTTGGGCATAGCTCTTGTTCCAAACTGGTTCCTTTTGCCCCATGATCTTCCTCCAAGCTCCACAATGCTTCCATAAACTCCAAATGGTACCTAAAAGACTCCACAACACACAAACATATACAAGAACTAACCTAAGACTCACTAACTCTAAAATGGATGCAAACTAGACCAAAAACCATGAAATGAATGCAAAAAGTCACAAAATGCTAACTAAAATTTATGCTAAAATGGGCTAAATTATGCAACTATCACCCCATTATCATATAATACTTGGAACGTACTAACAATAATATCTGATACTTATAACGTGCTAACAATAATATCCGATACTTGTAACATGCTAAACCATAAACCCTAAACCCTAAACCATAAACCCTTAAACAATATAAACCCTATACCCTACACACTAAACCCTACACACTAAAGATGAAAATAAACCCTAAACCCTACACACTAAAGATGAAAATAAACCCTAAACCATAAATCATAAACCTAAACCTAAACCAAATGTATTGAGAGAAGCTTCACTTGCATAGTTTTAGCTTGTAGCTTGATGATTTTTTCATTTGTGTATGAACATTTCTCATCATCGTGTTAACCCAATTATCATATAGTGTGTTAACGTGTTAATAAGAATATCTGATATTTGTAACATGCTAACTGTTCATCAATTGACCGCCGACACTATTTCTCGACTAATCATATAGTACGTTAACGTGCTAACAATAATATCCGATATTTATAACATGCTAACATAGTAGATATCCGGATAATATTTGTGGATAATATAAAACCGTCTGTGATTTTTAATGGATAATTATTTGGTTAACATGCTAATTAATATGTTATAGTAATAAGTTTATGTTTATCGTGCTAATTCAATTATCATATAGTATATTAACGTACTAACAATAATATTAGATATTTATAACGTGCTAACAATAATATACGATATTTATAACGTATTAGCATAGTGCAATAATATACGATATTTATAACGTATTAGCATAGTGAATATCTGGATAATATTTATATTAACATAATAATTAAAAGACAACACATTCTCTTATAAATATTCACATCACACTTATCAAACCAAACAAACCAACCATACCAAACCAAACCGTTAGAGACAAAACATGGTCTTTTCCTTCGCCAATTTACAAGCTCGATCGTGGACGGATCGGAAGTCATGATTTCAGAAAATTGAGAATCTCGTCTGTCTCCCTCTGTGAATTCCAGAAATCGAGATCTCCGGGGAATTTCGCCAACAACGTCATTGGTTTCGTCACGGATATTGGTCTCGGCGGTGAAAAATTCGCCGGAATTATGTTGATAAAAAAGATTTTTTTATTAAAGAGAAAAATAAATAAGAAGGGGTAACTCGTAAATTACTTTGCCAAAACACTGTAGAAAAATGTGTCAGAATGTGTCACCTAATTTACACATTATCTGTTGTTATTTATTGCAATTATTATATATTTTATGAGAATTTAATCAAGATATTTTTATATATCAAACCTATATTTTAGCAGCCATCCTTCTCCAAGATACACTAATTGATAAATACAAGATATTTTTTACAGAATACAATGTTGAATTTAATTGATATATACAGAAAAAAAACATAAGTTGAGGGCACACACACATGATATGAAACACTACAAGATGGAGATAGCTCCCAAGGATCTTTCTCCATGACGCTCTCTAAAAAGGTTTGCAACTATATTCCTTCTTGGAGTTTCGAACATTTAAGAAGATTGCTGAAATGGTAATAATGTCCAATGATTATATTTTCGGAATGCAAACATTTGAGAAGAGAAGATGGATTGAATTCTAATATTCAGGCAACTATCAAGGAGATTTGAAAACAAAATCCAGAATTTTGAAGAGGCATAGGAAAAAGAAAAATAGTACTCCTTACTTAGATTTCAAAACTTGAGATTCATACATCATAAGACTCTTGAGTTTGGCAGTTATTACCCTAAAACTAAATGATGAACTGCCTCTTTTTCGCAAGTTAAGTACAAAAGATCAGATTCACATAATAAAGGAGATAGACAGGATCGTATACCATTTAGAGAAAAGACCAATCTTGACTTGTCTACTAAGCACAAGAGATTGACAATAGCTACTCTCAGCATATGTAGTCCCAAATACAAGATGAAGACAAAGCAAGAGAAGACAATGTTAAAATCAAACGACTTTTACTACACAAACGAACAACGAGAGACAAAACCGTGTTTATTCAACCTTGCTGGATTTGAGAAAAACTTGGAACATAGTTAAAAATAAATGGCCACCATAATTTGTATGTATCTCCAAAAGGGATTTCTTTGTATTTGTCGCCAATAATGCATACTATGTTCCTGATGGTCTTATCTTCGTATCTTTCGTCACAACATACGGCCACTTTTTTCTCCTTGTCGATGAAGAAACTTATGCTACTCGAAAACGGACAGTGATTATTATGAGTGCTTAAATCCACAACTAAGAATTTTCTATAGGAGAAGACTTTGGCCTGACCAATCTTAACGTTGTTCGTCACCAAAATTTCCATCTCTAATGTAACAATGAAATTTGTTCGTCTCTAACAACTGACAGAGTAGTATCATTATAACCGCTCGCAAACGGAAGACAGGCTTCTAAATCTGCTGTAAAATCAAAACTGAATACGAACACAGACCCGTCATAAAAAAGCGAGTAGTTACTTCCCTTTAAAGACACACCATTTGTTTGTAGTATGACGCAGTCGAGAGCAACGACATCAATAACCCTCCATGAGTCAGAACTCATAGAATTCAGACCGAACAACCTAGCGGAAGTTATTATCCCAACACAGTTCACGACCCTTCCAACACCTCAAGATTTTGTAGCTATGGCAAGATTTGTTCTTGTATCCAAGAGCAACCCTAGAAGAGCGTGTTTTGTTACAATTTCTCGGTTGGATCCACCAGAATAGAAAAGCAAACAGACACTCATTGTGATTAGAAAAAAAGAGGGATACGACAACGTTCGCTTGTTTTCTTGCCCCGCAAGTTTGATCCCTTAACCTTAAAGTCAAACATGAGCCACATACCCAACTAAGCCAAACGTGTTTATTGTTATGATAGCAAAAGAAAATAATTATATAAGTACCGATTCATCATCTTCCCCAATTCAATTTCTTCCTAAGTTGGCTCCGGATATGTATCTCATGTTTGCCTTTGCTTTATATTTACCAAAGCAACTATATTAATCTCGTTACGATTCTTCTTCTGTTAATCTCCGGCCAAGGAATTGCAACTCAAATCCAGAGATATTCCAAGAGAGGGGATTCGACCTAATTTGTCTCGGATTTTTCCGGCAAAGGCATTGTCTCCGAGATTGAGAAGTTGGAGGCTCCGGCAAGACAATACAAGGTATCTCCTTGAGGTATCCCTCCTTTTAGTGCCAAATTGTTCTAGCCGGAACTACAACAATCAAAATTTGTAAATAGTGATAATCGAATGATTTTGGCTTTTATTTTATAACATAAGAATCAAATTTTTAAAATAAACAAGAAGCCGATGATCGAGTAAGAGGTGAATGGATCGAAAGTGGATTTAGAAGATAAAATGGGAGCATATGAGTTTAGTAATTCGCTCTCAGGAGTGGAGCGTTTACACAAGAACAAGAACAAATAGTTGTAAGTGTAAAAGTGTAGTGTGAGTCCAGTATGAAGAAAATTGTCTTTTGCTCCTTACCCTTGCTCTTGTTTTTAAACTGGGAGTCCGTGTTTAACATTGTCAATTACTATGCTTGATTTACCACTAATGACATTTAATTACGTGGATTCGACCATTTCTTTTTATCGCTTTTAATCATTGGTTTGAATGAGTTTTCGATTCATTTCGGGGTTGGCTATGAGTTCGACATTTATTCCCTTTTTCGTAATTTATCTGGTGTCTTTCAGCTCACTGTTTCATTTCTCTAACCTTTTACATCTTCATTTAATGGACGTGTTTTTATTAGGTCGAAATTTACACGCCCAAAATATTATTGTTATTTTCAAATTCACCCTACAATTTCAAAGTAACTAAATGTCATCGACCCAACCTAACTTATATAGAAATTCGTACTTAGTTGACAGATTTTAAAACTTTTACTTCTGGTTCTCTGTGTTGTGTTTTCACACGACAAAAGAAAGATACATTTTCAAGTATTTAAATGTTAAAAAGTGTTCGTAGAGAGCACTGTTATGGTAATTGTGTCATTGGACCATGTTAGAAAGAAATATTGTAAACCCAATAATATTGCATATAACACAGGAAACGCCTACTTATAGATAAAAGAGAGTAAAAAGAAAAAAGAAAGAAAAAAAAGTGGGGTCTGGTCTAGGCCTCGGCAAGAAGATTGTTCAAAGGCATGAGACTCTCGATGTGGGGAAAGCAACGAAATCTGAACTCGGTATCGTCGATTCCGTCGTACACAACTTTTCTTACACTATATCTCTCGAGATCATAGTATATAGCATAAAAAGGCCCGTCCGTTGATGTTGGTAAGTAAATCAATTCATCATCAGCAGTTTCACCACATAGTAATAGATAGCATATTGTGGATTCTCCGTTCCGCGTCACAAAATTTATCGTTTCAAATGGCAGAATAGATTCTTCTCGCGACCATTCATGTTTCTCAGCATCCTTTAGAACCCATAATGTGACTACACAAGCGAGAGAACCAAAATTATAAAACCAAGCTAATCTTCCCCTGCGGCTAATAAAACCACTCCCCCAAGTCATAGGTAAATCAGTTTGCATTATGCCACATCGCACTATCTGTGGTATTTGGATTACTCCAAATTTTTCGGATATCACTTTTTTTTTTTTTTTTTTGAATTGAATGTAAAATTAATTCAAACAAAACAAAACATTTTTTACAATAGATGCAACATTTAATTTTGAAAAGTTCAATAGATACAATAGATCTCACTATAGTTAAATCAGCTGTGATATAATAAACAACTCCTTTGATGCATCTCCAACTTTTCATTTGGCAATAAATAGGACCAGGGCTGTTGTGGATTAACGTTCTTCATATGATTCTTGAGCTCCTATTGTAAGAATATAAGGGTACTCTTCTCTTGCATCATCACAAAAGGCTTATCAAGGGTTTGGAGACTTTAGGCTCGGGTAATGTGACATTTTGTCTCAAAGTTGGATTCCAAATTATGACACTCTCAAAATTTGCAAAGGAGATCAAACCTTGGACGGATTGAGGAATATCAAAGCTTTCCATGAAAAACTCTTCACTCTCATCAGTCCTAAGAGGTAGGCCAGTTCCCTCTTTAGGGAGGATCATTTGGTATTTTTCAGCACCATGAGTATTATAACGATTTCAGGGATCGTCGTGATGATGATGCGGCAAGGAGTAGAAGACGACACGTTTGTCCTCTTCATTCTTGAAGGACAGAAGAGAAGTCCAAGCCGACGAGTGAACAGAGAAAGACTTGACGAAGCCAGGAGTAATGATCATAACTTCGACACGCACAGGAACTTCCCAATGGATTTCGCCGGAAGTCTTAAGAGAATTTCTATAGTAATGTCAAGAGAAATCGATAAAGAAGATTCATCGCTTCTCTTTTTTTTTCTCGGCTAGAGTCTTTTCAGGCCATTCTTGAGATGAACCTGTGGAATGAGGCAACAAGCAGAAAAAGAGGCCTTGAATCCCAACATAAACTCTGCCAATTATAGGAGGATAATTGCAAAACTGCTAAAGCATGCATTAAATGGAGTTTTTCATAACAGAGATGGGCAAGTATGATTTCAGTGTTTTCACCTAGTCAATTAATATTAAAGTTCACACTACTGCAACCATAACGGTTGTCGATGCAGTACTTTAGGATCGAATCCACAGAGACCAAGATTACATTACAATTCTCACAATTATGAAACCAAGCTAAGACAAGAGTATGGTTGGTTTTGGAAAAGTAACGAGAGCAATTAAAAATTATGTAAATTCAATAAAGAAAAAGCGTTAGGTCAAGGGTTCATTCGCAGGAATCCAGAGATAAATCAGACAACTATTCAGGGAGTAATTAAACACAAGTTTCAAACTCAAACATAAATATCTAACCAATCCACTTCCGTGGCATTGATTACTAAATCTAGTAACCTAAAATCCTAACTTCCGTTGACATAGAATTCTAGATCAGCATTAACGAATAGGTTCAATATGTTCACGAATCGCCTTAGCATCAACTTCCTCAGGCTAAGGACAATTCGCTCGCTTATGTTCTTTCTAGCAACCTACGACACTTATGTGGTATAGATTCAGCCCTAGTTCAGAGACTAAGCGGTCAACTTAAGCCTACGCAATAAACACAACAGTAAGCAAAAACCACAAAAGATAAATCCTTATTTGTCTAACTCAATGATTCATGGATCCCTTTGAAACCCTAAACCTAACTAATGAACTACTCAGACATGGAAACAGAGAACAAGCAAAGAGATGAAGAAGACATAATATAGATTAAGAGAGAAAAGGTTTAGAATTCTTCTCAATGGATACAAAGATTCTTCTCCAAAACTTACAAATTGCCAAAAGCCAAAAGTATTAAAGCGATAAAAGTGGGTTGCTGTCAAAGAGGCTAAAAATAGAGTATATATAGGTCATAGGTCGAATTATGTCAAAATAGGCAGTTTCTAGGGCAAAACAGGAAAATCAGAAGTTTCATTTTTCTTCTCGTCGACCTTGCATCAGTCGATTCTTGTTTCTCTGGGCCTGTTGCATCGATCGATGCTAGATCTTCCGACGGGATTGCATCGACCGGTCTTCATTTGTGCATCGACCGATTGTGGATTCTCTTATGGTGCTGCCTCGGTCGATGCACTCCTTGCATCGACCGATTTTGCTATTTTCTTCACGGTTCCATGCGTTTTTGCCCACGTAACTTCAATTTCTTCCTTAAACGCCTTTTTACCTGAAATAACTAAATAAAGGACTAAAAGACTCTAAAAACGAACTTTGACTCAATAAAACACTTAAAAGAAACACCAAAACATATGTTAGAAAACAGTAAAAACCAAGTATATCAACTCCCCCAGACTTAGCTTTTTGCTTGTCCTCAAGCAAACATAAAACTAAGTAAGAAGAAGAGGTTTGAAAAACACGAAGACTCACACTTCCTTTAGAATTCTGCAATGACCATTACCTTAGTAACCCACGTATTGCCAAACTAGCTCCACATCGAACCACCATGTACTTCTTTGCAAGAATTCGCAGCCTCCCTGATTCAACTCATTATTTCACAGAATAATCCAAAGCTATCACTGATGGATCTCATCAAGGATCATAGTGCCAAGAACCTTCTAGATTATTTCCCTTTCGATATTGTGACAAGACAACAACACAACCTTTGGTACTTTTTCCCTCCCCCAGACTTAGTCTTTTCTCATTTTCTTATCTTTGGGTATATATTTCAAGGTTTACAAGACACGAGTATTGATGGTGTTTGCCACCGAATCCCCGGTTCATCCCCTTTTTAAATCAAAGATGTAAGCGAATAATGAGATCGCGGGAAATTTTACTAGCCCTTGCTTCCAACTTTGTGTGATCATCTCTTTCGAAGTAAAATAATGGGATCGATAGAAATTTTCCTAGCCCTTTACTCGAAAGAAAATCATTTCATATTTTCTGCTTTTTATTTTAAATAAGGGAGAGGAGTACCATATTTTCACACATGTCGTCTTGTCAGATATGAATGACGAGTCAAGCTCTGAAGACACCAATCACGATGATGAGGTAAAAGGAATAACGCAGAAATTAGTTCAAGCTTTTTGATTTTTTTTGGAAACATGGATGCCTCTGATTAACCAGTCAGCGTTTAGATTTTCCATTAGTCTGATCTAAAACTAGCTCTGCAACGATGGTCACTTAGATGCAAAATCACATAAAAAATTCAAAGGTCGTGATCATAATCTCCAACAAGTTTTGACTCAATAAAACGGAATGACTCAAAGTAAACATCAAAATGACTCAAGAGAGAAAACAAAAGAAAGAAAAATAGCGTTAGTAACGATATATACCCTCCCCCAGACTTACTTCACACCGTCTCGGTGTGAAAATAAATTAGGAAGAAGGTAAAACAGACTCAATAAAATAAAAAATAAAAGAGAAAAGAAAAACTAAGGGTAGAAAATGATACTGGTGAATCAGTGATCCTCCGAACTACCGCTCGCGTCATGTCCTACCATGCGCCTCCTCCTCGGCAGTCCCTAATCTTCTTCCCCACCCAGGCTTGAGCAAGAATGGCCCCAAGGTTGACGCTGTGACATTTGGGGAAGAGTTCGGGAAGCTCATGGTATATATCTGGTGCAACTCCGTAGTAAAGCATAATGAGCTCATCGGTACGCATACCTCTAGTCTCGTCCCTAACAAAGAGGATGTGGCTAAGGATCTTCGCAAATACCCTGAGCCCGAGATTACGGATGCTTGACTGCTTGGAGTAGTTACTGTCGTAGTTTCCGCTAGCTATCCTCTCCCAAAAGCTTTGGGTGTTGGGAAATTCAGCAAAAGAGACCTTCTCGTGGCTTGCCTCGAAACCATACAGGGTGCAGAGGACAGGGATCAGAATCTGATAGAGGATGCCATGGGCGAAGAAAAGGATTGTTCCTTCACTGGCGACCAGTTCCCTCGGGTTCTCATATCGCAACTCAGCAGAAGCTAGAAATTGGCGAGTTAGCACATGATCGAAAAATTCATCGAGGGTGGCTAATCGCCCCAAACCAACACGCTCAATCAAAAGCTCGATATCCTGCCGGATACCCATCATAACCAACGTGTCGGTACTTGCGAAGGGCATGGCTCGCATCTCCACGTTTAGCAGCCCATTGTAGAACACACTCTCATATTTGCCCCATTTGTTGGACAGCGTCCGGTTCTGATATATTTTATCCTTTTGTATGTCCTTCTTGGTCATCATCGGAACCGGAAAGGCTACTCCGTTGGGTATAGGCCAAGGTGCCTTGTATTTAGTTTGAGGTGCGATTCCCTTGCCCTTGTCCTCATTCGCATCCGTTGTCGGATTCTGCCGCATGCTCTGCCTACTAGTTCTTCTCATTGTCCTGGGTCGGCAATCGATCGATGCAAGTGTTGCATCGGTCGACTGGGGTTTGTCTGCTCTCCCTCCATCGATCGATGCATATTTTGCATCGATCGATTGTGAATTCTCGGACCCTTTGGCATCGATCGATGCACGCCTTGCATCGATCGATTGCCCTTCTTTAGAGTCTCCTGCATCGATCGATGCATCTTCTGTATCGATCAATTTTGCCTTATTGACCCTCTTTTTTTTTTTTAGAGAATAATTAGAGGACTAAGAAAGCAAAAACCAAAATTTATTAAGTTAATGTTCTAAAAACTTAAAACAATTGAATAGATACGTACCAGTGGGTTGCCTCCCACCAAGCGCTTGTTTAAAGTCGTTAGCTCGACTTCTTGAGTGTTCTAGGCGGATGATAGATCTAAGGGGTTCGCATTCCCCTTAGCTCGTTTTGGTCTCCTCCTTAAGGCCTTTTTGTCTTCATCCGTGCTTGGATAGTTAACAAGGGCTTCATGTACCTCGCATCCTCTTTTCCCTTCGACCGTGTAGCGAATGCGTTTCGAGGTGAAACCGGGGGGTGCTGCCAGGTAGAAGATCTCCTTGTCGACATTTGCGAAGCACATTCTTCTATTTGGCCAATCCATAATGGCCCCTGCTGTTCCTAAGAATGGTCTTCCAAGAAGTAAAGGTTCATTCTTCATTCCACGGGTTTTTGCCACTTGGAAATCGACCGGGACAATGCAATTTCCAAATTTCAGAGGGAGATTCTCGATCATGCCAACCGTGGTGGTGGTTGAACCATCTGCAAGCCTGATTCACATCCTTGAGGGCTTCATGGTTTCGATCTTCAAACGTCTTGCATCCGCCTCTGACATAAGGTTTATAGCGGCTCCCGAATCACACAGAGCATTGTCGAAGTAGGAGCCGAATATTTCGCATGGAACGATGAAGCATCCTGGTTCTTCGAGCTTGTGCAATGTTTTGGGCCTAGACAGCTTCTTCCTAGCTTCGTCAAACAAATCTTCGATCTCGTACTTATCTTCCCTGCTATATCAAAAGAGCTCCTTCATTGCTGGGTACTTCTTCCAAGCTTGATCGAACGACATATGGAATGGGATTTCCTTCACAATGGAATGGAAATCATCTAGCATCTCTTCGCTTATGGGCCGAGTTTCCCAGCCCTCATGTTCTGAGGCCAGAGTTCGCCTCGAATTGGGATTCCCTCGCGTGGTTTCCTCCCTCGGATTCCTCCCTCGGATTCTCGCGGTTTCTCTTATCATCATGCACTGATTATCCATGTCCCTCTGAACTCTTGGGGATGCCTCTGACTTAGCTAGGAGAATCACAGCATTGCAGCTATTAGTCAGATCCCGTTTTGTTTCCTCCAAGTCCGTTCCAAGGTGGAGGTCGACAGTGTCCTCGACGACGTCGGATAGACGCTTCTGAAGCATCTTAATTTCACCAGAAAAATCTGAGGATCTGTCTCCGAAATCCATGGTTTTGCCAAGAAGATCGTTGTACCTTCCGTCCATTTTGAAACGAATGTCTTGGATCGCTTCCGCTGTTTGCTTCTGCCCCTCGTGGAGAACATGGATGGATGAATAAACTTCTCTTCCTTGGTTGCCAACTTCTTCCACTCTTCTCTCAACCATGTGTGTCTTACTCGCAAAGATTTCCAGGCCTGTAGCAGTCATTGAGAGACTTTCTCTTAACTTCAAAGCTGTCTTCCATGAGCTTCATGGATTTGTTGACATGATCGATGAAAATTTGGTTTTTCTCAATCTCGTGGGTTTGTTGTAGCTGTATCTCCTCTAACTACTTCACTTTCTCCTCAAGTCTTTGTACTTGGGCGTAGATAGCATCACACTTTCCACCAAGATCCTTTTTGATATGCTCCAATTTCACGTCGAACTCGAATGAGGATTCATGCTGGTTTCTCAGCAGCGTGTGCATCATGGCTTCCAAAGACTCGCTGGGATTGAGATCGTAAGCACGAGGTGGTGCTTGGGCTCTCGGTTGGTGGCAGCGATGGCTGTACTCTTCATCGCTCCAACCCCAGTTTTGGTGTGAGTAAAATGGGGCTGGCCGATTTGTGTAGAAGTCTGGCATTGGAATGTAATCGCCAGCAGATTCGCGATGCATGGACGATCGTCTCTGAGCTTCACGGCTGAGGTGGGATCAATTGCCATCATTTCTTGAGTAGTAATCCATCTTAAAAGGTTCCTGAAATACACCAGAATATAAAATGTATTAGTAAATCATAGACTAAATTTCAAATTCTGAATTGAAGGTAACCCTATTGGTCCCCGGCAACGGCAACGACACCTAGTCAATTAATACTAAAGTTCACACTAGCGCAATCATAACGGCTGTCAATGCAGTACTTTAAGATCGAATCCACAGAGACCAAGATTACACTACAATTCTCACAATTATGAAACCAAGCTAAGACAAGAATATGGTTGGTTTTGGAAAAGTAACGAAAGCAATTAAAAATTATGCAAATTCAATAAAGGAAAAGCGTTAGGTCAAGGGTTCATTCGCAGGAATCCAGAGATCATAAATCAGACAACTATTCATGGAGTAATTAAACACAAGTTTCAAACTCAAACATAAATATCTAACCAATCCACTTCCGTGGTATTGATTACTAAATCTAGTAACCTAAAATCCTAACTTCCGTTGGCATATAATTCTAGATAAGCATTAACGAATAGGTTCAATATGTTCACGAGTCGCCTTAGCATTAACTTCCGCAGGCTAAAGACAATTCGCTCGCTTATGTTATTTCTAGCAACCTACGACACTTCCGTGGTATAGATTCAGCCCTAGTTGAGAGACTAAGCGGTCAACTTAAGCCTAAACAATAAACACAACAGTAAGCCAAAACCACAAAAGATAAATCTCTATTTGTGTCTAACTCAATGATTCATGGATCCCCTTGAAACCTTAAACCTAACTAATGAACTACTCAGACATGGAAACAGAGAACAAGCAAAGAGATGAAGAAGACATAGTATAGATTAAGAGAGAAAGGGTTTAGAATTCTTCTCAATGTAATAAAGCGATAAAAGTGGGTTTCCGTCAAAGAGGTTAAAAATAGAGTATATATAGGTCTTAGGTCGAATTATGTCAAAATAGGCAGTTTCTAGGGCAAAACAGAAAAATCAGAAGTTTCCTTTTTCTTCTCGTCGGCCTGCATCGACCGATACACTCCTTGCATCGGTCGATTCTTGTTTCTTTGGACCTGTTGCATCGATCGATGCACTCCTTGCATCGATCGATTCTTGTTTCTCTGGGCCTGTTGCATCGATCGATGCTAGATCTTCCGACGGGATTGCATCGACCGGTCTTCATTTGTGCATCGGTCAATGCACTCCTTGCATCGACCGATTTTGCTCTTTTCTTCACAGTTCCATGCGTTTTTGCCCACGTAACTCCAATTTCTTCCTTAAACGCCTTTTTACCTGAGATAACTAAATAAGGGACTAAAAGACTCTAAAAACGAACTTTGACTCGATAAAACACTTAAAAGAAACACCAAAACATATGTTAGAAAATGGTAAAAACCAAGTATATCAAAGTAGCTAATCACAAGATCATCATCAATAGAACCGGTAACTAACCCTCTCCAAGCTCAAGTAGAAGCTCTCCACATGGCTGTTCTGCAAGTCAAAAGGTTAGGCTATGAAGAATGAGGATCTTAATAGGACACAAAGCCAATGGAAGCATGCAGCCATTGCAACTTACTTAGAAGATATCAAGACACTGGTCCATTCCTGATATGAAAAATCGTAGTAGATTTTATTCGTAGTAGATTTTATTCGTAGTCTTTCAAGTCCACAAACTCTTTCAAGTCTCTTGGACAGAACAAAACATATAAATATGTTGGCAAGGCTATGAAAACAAGGAAATTCTTTCATATTCAACCAGCGAAGGTTGCCAAGACCTTGAGTATATGAAGTTGATGTAACCAAATTTGTCAATTCTGGCAGATATAAATGCTCAAAAGCCGCTTTTAGACGATTCAAAAGCTCATTTCAGTTTTGGCTTTATTTCAGTTATGCCATGAGATGTTGATGGAACCTCTGGGAAACTTTTAATCTTCTTGCAACATGAGAGATTTACAGCTCGAAGTTACATGCGTTTATAGAACTATGCCTTCGATGTCTTCAACGGCCTGAGAGAAGAAGAGAAGTCAATATAGCAAGTAAGTTGGATAATCTTACATAATTTTTGTTTGAATATAGCATAATTCGACCGACCAAACGTCCATTTGCTCTGAGTTAATCATCTTCTAGCACATATCTGATGTTCCATGGTTCCAACATATGTGGCAGCTCTGCATATGGAATCTGTTTTAAAGTTTTGTATTACAAAAAAAATGTGCAAAATATTTGAATGAAGTTACTACATAGTGAATATCATTAAAGATAGAAAAAAAGAAACAACATAATCTTCTTTGGCAAGTTTGAAGTCTATTTCTTGTGACTCTATATAACTCTGCATCGACTCTGAAGAATCTACAATGAGCTTCCTTGAGTAATTTCAGAACATTAGCCACCGTCGTTTTCACTCTCTTCTCCTTTGAGCAAGGCTTTGATTCTTGATATCACTCTGTCCCCAAAATAGATTCTCTTCGGATTTCCAAACACGGCTTTAGTAACCAATATTGTGTTTATATTGTGAAATCTCTGTCAAAATTCAATAGATCGATCAGATGTTTCTCTTATTTGGAAAGACGTAAAACGATGGTGGAGTGGAGAAAGCGTGTGGTCCAAGTCAAGTAGTACAAGGTGAAACGCTTGTTCTCGTTGATAATTGATAAAATAGAATCGCGTTGTATATTATACATCCTTATAAGTTATAACAATTGACCATTATGCCTTTAATATTTATCTACCTAATATTCTGCTAATTAACTATTATATCTTCTCTAATATATATACCAATTGCGACTGTTAAAGTTAAAACCCTAAGAGCATCTCCAATGGTAAGAACTCTTAGGGGTTCTTACCAATTTTTTATTTATAAATTTTGATAAAATAAAAGTTTAGAACCTCTATAAGAATTTTTAATTTTTGGCTCTTCCAATGGTAGAATTTCATTAGGGGTTCTTAAAAAAAAAATTTTAATTTTTTTTTTTAATTTTCTTAAGTTTAATTTATTTTGTAAAAAATTATAAACATACTATATTTATAAAACCAAAATTATATTGCATTTCATGAATTTTAAAACATACAAAATATTGCCAAAGCTTCAGGAATAAGAAGTTTAGAATTTTAGAATCTTAAAAAAAAAATTTAATATGTAAAGATTCCAATTCATTAATATGTAAAAAAAAAGTTTAGAATTTTAAAGTTGAAGTTAAGAAAAGGTTAAGAATTTTTTTTTTTAAAGTTAAAGTTAAGAAAAAGTAAAAAAAAAATCTGGCAAAAAAAAAATCCGGCGAATTAGATATTGACACGTGGCTAAGAACCCCTCTTAAAAACCGGTTCTAAAAGTTCTTATTTAAAAACCGGTTCTTAATTATTACAATTATTTTCTATTTTTTTTTTTTTTTTGGGTTAAGAACCCCTCCTAAACCTCACGTTGGAGATGCTCTAATATCTCTTCGCTTTCTTCCTTGGGAGATCAAGTCAGAAATCGCAAAGAGAAATGCGAGAAACAACGATGATTTCCGATCTTTCACTGGATTTAGAATGGGAAATACTCTCTAGGGTTCCGGCCAACTCTCTAAGTAAACTACGATCTACTTGCAAACGATGGTACGCGTTATTCAAAGATCCAAGATTTATCAAGAAGAACTTGTGTATAGCAACAACGCAAGTGATCTTAAAGAAAAATTGTGGGGTTTATTCAGGTAGCATCAATCTCCATGGAATCCGGAACAGCTTTGATCCATCCTTTGAGTTTACAGGTAAACTTAAGAGTCTAAAGGATCCAGAACATGTCGAATATCTAAAATCTTCCACTGCGACGGTTTATTACTGTGCACCACCGGAGACCATAGACTCGTGGTGTGGAACCCTTGTACTGGTCAAACCAAGTGGATCAAATCCAATAGACATTGTTGCACAGCACTGTACCGTACGTGTTTTCTAGGATACGAAAACAAGAACAGATCTTGCCACAGCTACAAAATGTTGAGCTTCGGCTCTTTTTTGGACGACCAGCCTAAGGCTGAAATCTATGATTTTAATTCTGATTCATGGAGGGTTCTTGATGGCATCACTTAATTATGACAGCTACAGGTGGCTCAATATATCTTCTCGTGGTGTGTCTTTGAAGGGAAATACTTACTGGTTCAATCAATATAAAAAATACCATCCGGTTAGTTCCGTATTCATGTTTGATTTCACAACGGAGAGACTTGGACGTATCTCTCTTCCTTTTCAGAGTCATGATGTTATTGAGACTGTGGTTCTATCAGTTGTCAGAGAAGAGAAACTTGCGCTGTTGAGGTTTGATTTAGATTCATTAGAGATGAAAATATGGGTGACCAACAGTAAGATTGACGAGGCGAAAGAGTTGTCTTGGAGCGATTTCTTAGTAGTGGATTTCGGTAAACTTATGATACAAGATATGACGAGAGTGGCCAGTTTCTTGGTGGACGAGGAGAATAAAATGGTCGTGTGTTGTGATACAGACATAGACGATGAAAATAGAGAGGGTCAGAATTTACATAGTTGGAGAGAATATGCATAAAGAAGTTTATAAAGAGACTACAAAGAGGTCACCATTACTTCTCAGTTATGTTCCAAGTTTGGTTCACATTCAGCAACGATGAAGACGATGACGAGAGGATCAGAATTTATATTGCTGCTGGAGAGTACAAAAAGATATCAACTGAAGGCAGAAGAAAACGGTGAATAGTCGTCGATTTTAATTACTTACGTACTGACTTTAAAAGAAATTAGCGAAATATTAATCGTGTGGCAATTAAAAATGTTTGGAAGATTTTACTCTTTATTTACCAGATGTGTTATTATTATTATTTTTATGTGAAACAAAAAAACATGTTACGGAATGAAGGAATCACACATTCTGCATACCCTTTAAAATAAAAGGTGAAGTCCTCTGAAAAACATTTGTCGTTACATCATTGCTGTTTTCCTAATTTATGATAAAATTTATTGTCATTTTTTTCTAAATTACATGTAGAAAAATATGATTAATCATCTTAGTTTGCTGAAAAACTCGACTAATTTTGAAATAAGCAACCGTAAATTACTGTACCGATGACTAAGTAGTTCTAAAAGGATTTTAGTAATTTCCATTTTAGTAATTTAGAACTACTTACTAACTATTGTATCATTATTTTCTACGTATAAAATGTACTACGATTTTTCCTATGCGAATAATTATGCCGCCTGATTCTTGATTTGATGTATTTTTTCTGTACTTTCTTCTTCCTCTCATCTTTGCCTCCCTTTTATATTTCTGTATTCTATTTTGGTTCATGATTCGTTTTCTTATGATACACTATTTACTTTGAGATCTGAAGCAGTAGGCGCATATATTTATGTTTTGATAAAATTAATCTGAAGCTTCATAAGATAACTATTATAATTTCACAATGATGTGATGGAATATCGTCAGTAAGTCTCGGAGGCGACGGTCTCGGTCTGTGGTCAGTTCTTGTGGTAGAGAAGAAAAGCTGCTTCTCGTGGCTCGTCGTCGGGTGTTTCAGGTCAGGCTTCTCTCCTTGTCTATAGTTTGCTTGAGGGCAGCATTCAATCTGAGGGTCTAGTCGGGCTTTCTCGTGGTGGTTTGTGGTGAAGTGGCGATTCTTCTCGGACAGGCTCTTGGTGGTGATTGGCTTCCATCAAAGATCGGTTTGCTCTTGTAATCCTTCTATGTTCGAGTTGTCTTGGTTCATTCAATATTCTTTGTCGATTGAGTTGATTTTGAAGATGTTAATTAAGTGGTTAAGCGAGCATAGCTAAATATCAAGGAAGATGTTGCGTTTCATTTTTTTGCTTTCGGAGGAGCTAGTAAGGCTATTGGGTCAGGTTGTTGCTAGGATCTGTGATACCTGACATCGAGGAGAGATCTTATCTTAGTAGAGTGAGTTAGCGCAGCAAGGTCCTTTGGCTCGTTGTAATTCCGTTCAGTGTTGTCCTCGGAAAAGTCGGATGAGCCTAGACCAATTGACGAACACTACAAGAAAACACCCGATTTCTGACGGCTGGAACGGTCGGGATTCGGTCGAAAAACGTCTTTCCGGACGAATTTCCGACCAATTTTACCCGTCGGGACTAGAGCGTCGGAAATTAAATTTCGTCGGAAATTGGTCGGGAATTTCCGATCAATTTCCGACCACCAAATTTACCGACTGTATTCCGACGAATGTTAATAGTCGGGGAATTTCTGACCAATTCCGGACCGTATTATTTCCGACTAATTCCGGACCGGATCCGGACTAGATATTTCCGACCAATTCCAGACCGTATAATTTCCGACCAATTCCGGACTGGATAATTTCCGACTAATTCCAGACCAGATACGGACCATATATTTCCGACCAAATCCGGACCGGATAATTTCCGACTAATTCCAGACCGTATAATTTCCGACCAATTTCCGACGGGTAATTAAAAAATAATTTTTTAAAAATTCCTAAAATTAATTATTTTGTTTTTAATTAAAATTAATTTAATTATATTATTAAATTAAATTAATAATTCGAAAAATAAAATTTAAAATAAAATAAAATTTGTTTTGACATAAAATAAAATTGTTTTGAAATTACAAAAACATTAAAATTAAATTCCTGATCCTGTTCCCGATCCGTTGCCCGGGAAATCCGAGAACTTCGCTTTAAGCCAAGCTGACATGCCACTGATTTCCAACTTTTGCTCCGCATTCGCCATCTCTAAAGATTCTACTTTTGACTTGAGCTCTTCATTCTGCCGGATGATATCTTCAGAGAAAACAGCTGAAGTCGAATCCCCGGTTATGGTAACCGGGAGCTTACCTAAACCCCCGCGACGCCGCCCTTTTTTATCAACGGGAAATTCCTATAGAAGTTAAAAATATAAATTACAACATTATCATTTTATAATGTAAAACTAAATGAAAAAAAAAAAACTTACGCTGATAAGAAGACGGTTGACCTCGTCCCGCGTCATCTCGAAGGTTGAAGAGGAGTCGGCTTGTGACTGCTGGGTCAGTTCGTCCTTCTTTTTCGTCACGTTCTCGTAGATCTCCCTCATGAGGGGATCCTGAATAACCCCGGTTGTCTTGTTGGTGTGGCACGTCTTCATCACTTCCAACGCGTTTGGACGAACGCCTCCGGCCTCATTTGTCTAGAAAAACAAATAAATTTTAATATTAATAAATAATTTAACAATTAAATATAAAAAACAATGTAAACAATAAAAGATTACCATTTTTATTTCTCGGCTCAAGAAGCTGGTCGAACCGGAATTGTGGACGTACTGTCCCTTACCGGAGCGATCACTCTTTCGGTTTCCCGAATTAGTCTTCGAGGTTTTCTCGGTCTGGGGGTTCTGCCAATATTCTTTGTTCGCCTCCCAAACCGAAAGGTTCAACCCTTTCGGTTTGTCTTCCCCTTTCCTCCACTTTTGCTTCCACTCGTTCATGTGCCTCTTGAACTGCGTGGCGGCCTCCTTCATAAACTCCGTTTCAACCATGGTCGTGTCGGAGTGATGCCATGTAAACTCTTGCTAAGAAAATAAAATAAAAAGTTATCAAAAATATTAAAAAAAACATATAAATATGAAAAAAAAATAGTAATTTACTTACCGCAAAGTGTCTAAACCAAATTTGCTTCTCCTCATACGGGATATCTGAAAACGTCTTGTACGGTTTGTCGAGGAGCGAATGCAACATCCTCAAAACGGATTTGCTAATCCCGTTGTTCGATATTCCAAACCTTCAAAAAAAAACTATAAATAATTTGATAATTAAAATATATATATATATATTAAATTTACCATGTCGATCTTCCAATTAGACGTGGATCTAGCCGGATGTGGAAGTCTCGTCCCGGTTGTTGGACTAACTCCTCGATAGACATGATTTGAGGAGCTTGACTGTGCGACTCCGGGACATACGATTCCCTCTCTACATCCTCCCGTGGCGAACCGCTTTGTTGATGTGGTTGCGTGCTTGGACACGAACTACCGCGGCGAGTAGAACCACCGCGGCGAGTAGAACCACCGCGAGAAGAACCACCGCGGCGAATTAAATCGAACCCTTCGTACGACCTAGAAAAAAACGCAAAATTTGTTATCGAACAAAAAATAATTATAGAAAATATAACACAATTGTCAAATCCTAAATTCCAAAATAAATCTTAAAAAATCCAAAAAAAATCCGGAAATCTTAAAAATTCAAAAAAAAAAATTTTGAAATCCTAAAAATTCCCAAAAAATCCTAGATTCCAAAAAAATTCCAAGAACCAAAAATCAAATTAATTCGAAAAAAAAATTGTCTAACAATTCCTAATATATATCTAACAATTCCTAATATATATATAAAATTGTCTAAAAATTGTCTAACAATTTCTAATATATATCTAACAATTCCTAATTTCTAATTTATAATCTAACAATTCCTAATTTCTAATTTATAATCTAACAATTCCTAATTTAAAATCTAACCCTAACACTAATCTAACCAAAATTTCTAGGGGAAGAAGATACTCTTACATGGTGAGGTCGGCGGCGGCGAGGTCGGCGTCGGAGGCGGCTAGGTCAGCGGCAGCGGCGAGGTCGGCGGCGGAGGAGGGGACAAACCTAAGAGAAAGAAGAGAGGAGGTGAGAGAGGATCCATGGAGAAGAGAAAGAAGAGAGGAAGAACTTACCGGTGAGGAGAAACGGCGACGGCGACGGCGACGACGGAGAGAGAACGACCGGCGGCGGGGAGAGATCGAGAGTTTTAGAGGATCGCGAAATGAGGAAGAAGAAGAGGCGTAGGCCTTTTTATATCTACGGATTTCCGACTGACCCATACGGTCGGTATCTCGTCGGAAATCTGTAATAAATTTCGATAAACCGCGCAATGAAATTCGATTAATTTGGTTTGGCGGTTTTTTTTAGAATGGTCGGGAAATCGTCGGAAATTCCGACCAATTTCCGACCATTCTAAAAAAATGCATGTTCTTTGATTGGGCATTAAAAACGTGTTAATCTGGAATAATTAAATACTCGTCGGAAATTGGTCGGAAGTTCCGACCAATTTCCGACCATATAGGGTTTAGGGTATGAAATCATAAATTTTCCGACCGTATAGGGTTTATGAAACATCTAAACATCTTATGTCTAAAAACTATATGCCAAAGTAAACATAAAATAATGTATATGATGATTTTTACGAATCGATAGGAGAACGAGTTTAACCTTTGATAACAAAACATATAACTTATACTCATACTTTTTCGGTTTCTTGTTGATTTTTGATTAGGTGGTCAAAAATAGTGATTCTAAAGATAGTTGGACATTGAATTCTTTCAAAGTATCATATATAACCGTAGCCAACATTACCCTAAACAAATTTTTACCGTTTGAGGTTTCGAAACCTCAACTGGTCGGCATTTAGTCGGAAATTCCCGACCAATTTCCGACCGCTCTTAAATTTCGGAAAATGCCAAGTAAAAACCGTCGGAAATTGGTCGGAATTTCCGACCAATTTCCGACGGATTTAGTTTTAGCCGAGGAAAATTCAATCGGTTTCAGTTCTAGCCGGAGGATTGAATTTTGCTCGGCTAAAACTAAATCCGTCGGAAATTCGTCGGAAATTCCGACCAATTTCCGACGGTTTTAGTTTTAGCCGAGCAAAATTCAATCGGTTTCAGTTCTAGCCGGAGGATTGAATTTTTCTCGGCTAAAACTAAAACCGTCGGAAATTGGTCGGCATTTCCGACCAATTTCCGACGGATTTAGTTTTAGCCGAGCAAAATTCAATCGGTTTCAGTTCTAGCCGGAGGATTGAATTTTGCTCGGCTAAAACTAAAACCGTCGGAAATTGGTCTGGATTTTCCGACCAATTTCCGACGGTTTTAGTTTTATCCCAGCAAAATTCAATCGGTTTCAGTTCTAGCCGGAGGATTGAATTTTCCTCGGGTAAAACTAAATTTATTCTGATTCCCATTAATTAATTTTCCAAAGTTTTTAACAAATTTATTCTGATTCCCATTAATTAATGCATATGTAAAATTTCCTAAAAATATTTAACAAATTTATTTTGATTCCGAATAATTATCTAAAGTAGCTGAATCGGAATCCTCAATAAAATGCATATGGAAAAGTTTCTAAAATGTTTTACTTAAAAATAAATGCATATAAAAAATTTGTTACAAAATTATTCTGATGAGTCCGATGAATAATCTGAAGTAGCTGAATCGGAATCGTCATCAAATTCTCCTCTCTCTTCTTCAGAATCCTCAAATACTTCGTAATCCCCGCCCATACCGGTGAAGTCAACCACAAGGTCAACCTCAAGAGAATGCTCGATTTCACCTAAGTTACCAATTGGAGTTTCCTGCAAAGGGTCCTGCTCGGAAACACCAGATATCAGTCCTCTTGGTTGTATCGACGTTACTGCAATCCACGGGTCTTGCTTGTTCCTAACCCGGGGGTATCGGATGTAGGAAACTTGGTCCGCTTGTGAAGCAAGAATAAATGGATCGTATTTCCGATGTCGCTTTCCAGAGTGAACAGATGTAACACCGAATTCGTCCTGACGTAGACCTTCCACTGGATCATACCAATCGCAATAGAACACAATGCACCTCAAACCAACCATTCCTGGATATTTGACTTCTAATATTTCGCGGAGTACACCGTAGTAGACAAATTCTCCGGATGTAGACGATATACCGTAATTGGATGTTGTCCTTGAGCTCCCTTCACGATAAGCCTTAAAAGCATACCCTCGAGTGCAAAACATCGGATAAACACTTGGAACAAAAGAAGGGCCACGCACCATCTCAACTAACCACGTGGGAAATTCTACCCCGGTAGTAGTCATCTGATCAACCTGTACAAAGTGTGGACAATCGTAAACAATATGTGCTAATGTAAGCATGTGAAATTTAGTTAAATTGAGGGAAATCGAGCACTTACGTAATATTGCAACCAACCCGAGAATTCATTCTGTTTACGGACCGCAAGCTCATCCTCTGTGCAATCTGGAAACCAATTACGAATTTGGTCCATGTATATCCTGTGAATAAAACGAATAGATTATGCAAAAATACTATCAAAGATTTTTGGTAATTACTAAACATCAAAATCAGGTACGTACCTCTCGTATTCCAAAACGTCGTCGCAGTTTGTCAGAATATATGTATGCAAATGTCTTTGTTCCTCCTCTGTTAGTCGCCGAGGCCTCCCTTTTCCACTAAGCCTTCCAATTTGTGCAAATAGATTTGGGACATATACCGGATACAGCGGTTTTTCTCCTCCATCATCATGCCGTGCAGGTCGTCTACTTTTAGTCTTCACCGAAGATGGAAAGTAGTAGCTCGCAAAGTTGGATGCTTCTTCATTAATGCTCTGTGCAACAATAGAACCCTCGACTCTTGCAAGATTTTTCACCTTCTTCTTTAGGTGGAACATATACCGCTCAAAAGGATACATCCATCGATATTGAACTGGCCCACCAAGTGCTGCTTCCCTAGGGAGATGAATAGGAAGATGTTCCATAACATCAAAAAATGCGGGTGGAAATATTTTCTCGAGGTTGCATAGGAGAACCGGTATCTTCTCCTCCAGGTTTCGGATACCGTCTGCTGTAAGTGATCTCGTACATAGATCCCGGAAGAAAGCACCGATCCCTGCATTAATAATAAAAAAAATTTAGCAAAATTTAGATAATATATATATATATATATCGAACTATATATAATTTTGTAAATGTACCTGCAATAGCTCCATGGACGTTTCTAGGAAGAAGACCGGCAAAGGCAAATGGAAGGAGGCGTTGCATGACAACGTGACAATCATGACTCTTCATCCCTGAAAACTTCCCTTCTCCAATATTAACGCAATTACGAAGGTTAGATGCGTATCCGTCTGGGAATTGAACACTATGCGTAATCCAGTCGAAGAACTCCTCCTTTGAAGGCTCATCCAAACGGAAAGCGGGGGGCAATGATTTTCCGTTCGCCATTACATGGAGGTCCTTCCGCGAACAAATATCTGGCAAGTCCAATCTGGCCTTCAAATTATCTTTCGTCTTCCCTTGCACATTTAGAATAGTATTCATGATGTTGTCAAAAAAGTTTTTTTCAATGTGCATGACATCTAGATTATGGCGCAGCAGATGGTTCTTCCAATATGGCAAATCCCAAAAAATACTCCTCTTGTTCCAATTGTGGTACTCGCCACAACCGTCTACGGGAAAATGACCATTACCACCACATAAAACCGTCTTCTCAGCACCAAAATCTCTCAACTGAGTGATGATGTTATTCCCATCCGGCTCAGGAGGTGGACCATCAAATACTTTTTTACCCTTTCTAAACAATGTCGTGCTCCGACGATATGGATGATCATGCGGTAGAAATCGTCGATGGCAGTCGAACCAAGAAGTCTTTCGACCGTGCTTTAACTGGAACGCATCAGTGTTATCTTGACAATAAGGGCACGCCAACCTTCCATGAGTCGACCATCCAGATAGCATGCCATATGCTGGAAAATCACTTATGGTCCACATAAGTACCGCACGCATCGTGAAATTCTGTTGGAGAGAAACATCGAACGCTTGAACACCATCTTTCCATAACATTTTCAACTCGTAAATTAATGGCTGCAAGAAAATATCAAGGGATCTCTTAGGATGCTCCGGTCCGGGGACGAGAATCGTGAGGAACAAAAACTCTCGTTTCATGCACAAATTAGGCGGCAAATTGTAAGGTGTGACGATTACTGGCCACAATGAATATTGCCTCCCATGTTTCCCAAAAGGGTTGAATCCATCTGTTGATAACCCGAGGTATACGTTCCTTGGCTCATACGCAAAACTAGGATAGACCTCTTGAAAATGTTTCCACGCTTCTGCATCTGAGGGATGAGCAATCTCTCCATCTGAGTTATGCTCTGCATGCCATCTCATAGGTCCTGCCGTGTGCTCGGATTGATATAACCTCTTCAACCTCTCTGTTACCGGCAAATACCACATCCGTTTATGTGGAACTGGTACTCTGCCACCCGTTTCCTGAAACCGAGGTTTCTGACAAAAACGACACTTGAGACGGTTTTCGTCCTTTCTCCAGTAAATCATACAATTGTCGATGCACACATCTATCATCTGATACGGCAATCCAAGCCCAGCTACAAGTTTCTGAACCTCGTAGTATGAAGCCGGTGAGATATTATCTTCAGGTAAAATATCTTTCACAAAATTAGCTATCGCATCCACACAATCCTCCGCTAAGTTGAAATCGGTCTTTATAGTCATCAACCTGCTTGCAGTTGATAAAGGCGATATTCCCTCTCTACATCCTTCGTATAGTGGAAGTTTAGCTTCATCTAACGTATCAAAAAACTTCTGAGCTTCCAAATTAGGTTCCTCTGTTCTAATACCATCCTGAACATACGATGGTACGTTTTCACGAAACGCATCATTCACCATCTGAACGTTTGCATCTACTTCCGGTGTTTGTTCCTCTATCCTACCCGAATAATTAAAACTACTACAATAATGTTGCACCATTGAATCAGTTTCTCCGTGCGTATACCAAACCTTGTAACCCGGCATAAACCCATTCCTATAAAGGTGATTCCATACCTCCTTAATAGAGACTAATCTATGATTCCGACATTTAGTACATGGACAATACAATTTACCGTATTCAGACGTCATGGTATTGTTTGTCGCAAATGTCATGAATTCCTCAACACCTTGTGCATACTCATCCGTCAGTTGATTCGTCGCTGGATCTTGTCGTGGTTTATCCATCCACGATCGAAAATAATCATAAGGGTTTGGATTTGAAGAAGACATTTTCTAAGTTTTTTTTGTGTAAGTTGTGAATGAGGGTGGAGAGATATTTATAATGGATTTTCCGCGTATTCCCGACCGATTTCCGACCGGTTTTGTAATCGCAACGGCTAATGGTCGGAAATTGGTCTGGAATTTCGACCAATTACCGACGAGTANTTTGTGTAAGTTGTGAATGAGGGTGGAGAGATATTTATAATGGATTTTCCGCGTATTCCCGACCGATTTCCGACCAATTCATATAATCGCAAAACGGCTATAATTAACGTATCTATTTCGTCGGAAATTGGTCTGGAATTTCGACCAATTACCGACGAACTTACATCGGTCTCTAACTCGTTGGGAATTGGTCGGAATTCCTGACCAATTTCCGACCAATATATTTTCGTCGGAATTTCCCGACCAATTTCCGACGGATTTTGTTTCCTCGGTATTTCGTCGGAAATTGGTCTGGAAATTCCGACGAAAATATATTGGTCGGAATTCCCGTCGGGAATCGGGCTGTTTTCTTGTAGTGGAAAATGGTCATTGCTTGCAGGCATTGAAAGCTTTTTAGAGTGACGACTCTATTTCTCGGGCTGCCGGTGAAAGAGCTTCCAACTAGCGGTTTTAGCGTTTTTTTCCAGTCTTTCAAAATGTTTTTCTGTTCTCTGCTCTATCATGGTTTTTTCATTTTCTTGGGCTCATAAGATCGTTATCAATGCATCTTGACAACGTGAGCCTCATAGCTCATGATATTGTCGATGCACTGAATTTAAAGTTGTATTTGCTTCCATATTTTGTTATTCTTTTTCGGCATATGACCAATTTGTTAGGTTGAGCAATCTTGTAAAACCTAAACTGTTCATTTAAAAAAATGATATTTACCATTTAGCAACAAAAAAAAAAAACTCAATTCAATAATTTATATGAATTTGCATATCTAGATCGCAAGTTCATTCATCATATTTGATTATTCTTCAAATTTGACAGTTGATCATCACCGGAATTTTAAAGAATTGTCTCTTCCAAATATGGCTCATTACTCTGGAGAATTTGACACACACATTTGATGGAGGATGAATTTTTAAGGGAAATTCTAGATTTAAGATTCTATTTAATTATTCTTCAATCATATTTGATTATTCTTCAATTTGACAGTTGATCATCACCAAAATTTGGAAGAATTGTCTCTTCCAAACATGGTTGATGACTCCGGATTATTTGAAGCTCATTTGATGGCGGATGATTTTTTTAGAGAAATTCTTGATTTAAAATTCTATTTAATTATTTTCTCTTAAAAAAATTGAAATGTATTTTCCAACGTTTGTTAATCTACAAATAATTAGGATTATTTATGTTCATATTCATTTCCTTATGAATTGGATCACAAGTTCTCCATATTAGTGAGCCTAATAGATTATGATATTTTAGATTATAAAGTTTAACTTGAATTAAGTGACGTGTCACAATTTTAAGTAACGAATTGATGATGTGATATCAAAAGAAAATTTTATATGTACTTTTAAATTTTCTTTTCTTTTTTTGTAAAAAACAATACATCCTCTCACCTTTTTTTTCACTAAGTAGTTTTCCATTGATAAAATTTGGTTTTAACATACAACGAGCCAGCAAGGGACATATCTCTTTTAGAGTAAAAAACCAGCGAGTACAAGACACTGTCGGAGTCAACAGTCCCAAACTGGAAAAACTATGACAAACTACACCCAAGACCAAAAAACTAATTCCAACCAAGTTTACAAATTTCCACAATAAAATCAAAGCGAATTCAATACGAAATCGCAAGAAAAATCCTAGGATCTTCCTCGGAGATCCAAACAACCAACGAAGAAAGACGCACGAGAGAAACAATCCCCAAACAAGGGGAGAAGCCGAAGCATCCCAGCCCCAAGATGAAACTTCTTTTTAAAATCTTGTTTTTTTCTTGGTGGGAGTCTTGTTTTTTCTCCTTTATAAAGAAGCTTTATTTATTTGTATGATTCGAAAAAAGAAAAATATCTCAAAAAGAAAAATTTATTTGTTAATTTTTTATGATGGTGAAGTGACTTTTTTTATCGCCAAAATATTTATGGTTTTCCCTATTACACATCCGAAAACTAAATAGACAATACTCTCACAAACTTTATGAATTTTCCTATTATTTATTTCTAATATGAAAATGCAATACTCTCACAATTCGAACGAACTCATCTTTTCTCTCAATCTGACATCTGATACATATGCTCGGGCACAAGGACATATATTCGAAATTCGCTAGTCTGACTCAGACTCTCGATCTGATGATTAAAACTTTTTTTCATTCTTTTTGCATCTCAAAAACTTGAAAAAGTTGTAAGAATTATTTAAACGCATTAGAACAGTTATTTAAAATCTTTTTACAGCTGGCTAGAGTAAACCAATTAAAAACCAAAAATCAAAATTGTTTTCAAAGAAGCAAGATTGGAATGAAAAACGATTGTCTTTTAGTGTTATTTCTTCAAAAATCAAAATATCTTCAAAATATTTGAAGTGATAACGGAAATTAAATGTAGGTGTGACTTCGGGATATAGACACGAAAACCAAACCTATGACTTAACGTCAGTAGACTAAACCATATATAAATATTGTACAAAATAGTAGTTCAAGTATAGTAAATAGATATCGATTATACGTTACACGTTACGATCAAAATCACATGCACAAAACCATGCACACCAATTTTTTTTTTGTCTTGCTTCTAATTTTTTAAATCTTAGGACCGGCTTTGGCCCTAGTCAGCTAACTTACAATCATATTGAGTCTCTAGCTCCCATTTCTCTTTACGCTTTCTTTTCTTGTTATTAAATTTCTCTCTCTAAATCTTCTCTCTAACTCTTTTCTCTCCTTCAAGAAAAATGGTGCTCCTTGAACTACGTGAATGCCATTGTAGATCTAGTTATGAAGGAGTTTCTTACGCTCTCTCAAACACCAGATGTAACATCCCGATTTTCGGTCTCCAAAAACCGGTCTGTTTTAATTTTGGTTATCTCAAAAAGTGGGATTTTTTTTTTTTTTTTAGTCCAAAAACCCAAACCATAAGCCCATTAAGCTAATAGAAAAACCTAAATATAGAATCCCCTCACCTCTATAAATAGAGAGAGCTCGTGGCAGAGAAGACGCATAGTGTTCTTGCAGCGAAGCCCTGTTGAAATCACCTCTGAGCAACTGATATATCATGGTTTTTACTCCTTTTAACCCATGATATAAGTCCGTTTTATAGAGTCTTTCTACTATTTTGAAGTCTTTTAGAGTCTTTTACAGGTTTTAGTACGTTTGGAGCATAATTGGAGATATTGGAGCTTTTTGGAGCATTTTGGAGCAAAACAGAAGCTTGTGTAGCTGAGTACCCGATTTAGAGTCTCAGTATCGATCGATACTACCCTAGTATCGGTCGATACTCACTGCAGCAAGACAGAAGTCGCAACTTTTATGAAGAGTTGAAGAATTGCAAGATTGCCCAGAAGACTTTAATAATTGCAATAAGCCCCAAAACGTGTTTTAGGTTTTTTAGCCACTTTTGTTGGCTAAGAAGTTTTAGATTACACTGGATTGGATTCTGAGTTTTGTGAGAGAGCTTTCTGAGGGAGACAAGTCTGAGACTCTGTTCGTCCGAAAGAAGATTTCGAACCCTCTTGTTACTCTCCTTTTTATTATTTATTTGAGTATTATTTCAGCCATGTTTATTGTCTCAATTATCATGTCTGAGTAGTTCTATCGTTAGGTTCAGGGTTCTCATAAAGTGATTTGAGTTCAAGAACCGCGCTAAATCTGAATCTTGTTAGTTAGTTATTCTACATTCATTGAATTCCTGAGAATAACCCTGGATCTATCTTTCCTCCATTTGACTTACAACCCATTTAAATTACGTACCGCTTTAATTTACATCTTTTTGGTTTAGCTTAACTCGAATCTAAACAATCTATTGCGTGAATTCTGGAGTTCTTGTGTTCGACCCCTAACTATACTGCAACACTGCTTTAGTACTTTTTAGGGTATTAATTTGAGCATATCAAATTTGGCGCCGTTGCCTGGGATCGAACCCAGGTCACCTGCGTGACAGGCGGGAATACTTACCACTATACTACAACCACCATCGAATCACCTTGAAGGAGAATCCATCGTAGCCACTTGAAGGCAAGGAAAGGCAGATCAGACCCGTTCTTAAAGAAAGGAGGAACGAACGGGCAAACCAGATCCAACCGATCTGAAAACTTGGTGAGTACTTCATTGGCTTTCTAATCTATCCAACACCGGAAGCGGATTGTTATTCGGAGTTGTGATGAAAGTTATGGATGTTTTCCCATGCCTGATCTGTGTAGTGCGGATCTGCGACCAGTGAGAGGGGAAACCGATCTGGATGTTTGGTAGTGATCCGATCAAGCTTTAGTACTTTTTAGGGTATTAATTTGAGCATATCAAATTTGGCGCCGTTGCCGGGGATCGAACCCGGGTCACCCGCGTGACAGGCGGGAATACTTACCACTATACTACAACCACCGTCGAATCACCTTGAAGGAGAATCCATCGTAGCCACTTGAAGGCAAGGAAAGGCAGATCAGACCCGTTCTTAAAGAAAGGAGGAACGAACGGGCAAACCAGATCCAACCGATCTGAAACTTGGTGAGTACTTCATTGGCTCTCTAATCTATCCAACACCGGAAGCGGATTGTTATTCGGAGTTGTGATGAAAGTTATGGATGTTTTCCCATGCCTGATCTGTGTAGTGCGGATCTGCGACCAGTGAGAGGGGAAACCGATCTGGATGTTTGGTAGTGATCCGATCAAGCTGATATTTGGTAAGGATGTTTATTACCCTTGGATCTAGGTCTTTGTGAAATATCTCAGGGTTCTACTTTGTTGTTTGGAAGTTATGTTAGTTTTACTGGAACTGTTATGCGCAGCGCACATGTTAGATCAGTCTGGCGAGTTGAGTTATTTGGATAGGTAAATAAATCTGGATCGACCTGAAACTTTGCAGAGATCATAAGGACACGTGGATCTAGCTCTCGGTTGAAGGATAACTGATTTGAGCTTCATGAGCATCTGTAATCATGTTGTCAATCAGTAGCTAAGGTGAGGATTATATCTAGGCTTATCTCTATGTTCTCTTGTCTTCTTCTGGTGTATTGAGTTTAGGTATATTCAGGTATGCATATGTTAGATCTACATATGAAGGAAGGAAGGTAGCCAAGCCGCTGACTACGCTCGTGTAACGTATTTATTAATGAACAATATTTTCTAATAAAAGTACCGATAACAGTTCTTCAATTTGGTATTGGCAAGAAATAAGCCTATTGTATTCAGTTGCAAAAGAGAGCTTTTTTCAGAAGATAATCTTGACAGGACTGAGGAGAGTGTAAACCTGTTACTTGATGGGCAAGAAATCTCATGTCGAGATGCAAGGCTATGCATGGATTCAAATTTTGAATCTCCCAAAGTGCTCATGGCGCAAAAAAATCAATTGTTCTCAAGTTAATGTTGCAGGTTATCGTATTCTCCATTTGGCGTGAAATGTAACGCCCATAATTTAACCTTTGTCTATTCGACAGTAGACAGCTCAAGCTGTCCATTGATCGCACAATGCGAGATTGTCTTCTCCCTTTTCCGTCTAAAAATCCTCAATTATCCCAATATCTCTTTCAATTTTGTTTCGGTTGAACTAGCATCATTATCGCTTTTGCATCTGTCTCACCTATATATGTGCCTCCTTTCATTTTGGAAACTCTCTTTTGAGATGACGATTAGATTAGTTAGAAAAGGTTGTAACCAATTTTGTGTGATAAAATATTAAACATTAGAACCATAAAGACAAAAATAAAAAGAGAGATAATATTTGATGAAGATATGATAATCCATTTACCAAGTGGAAGGAAGAATTATTGAACCCAGTTTTAAAAACTATATGGGAAACAAAATATGCACGCAAGATTGTGGTGTGTGTGGGCCTGGGCAAAAAACGGACATGAGGGAACCAAACCGAACCAAACTGAATTGTTTGGGACGGTTTCAGGTAAACATATACGACCAAATAGATTCTTTATAAATTATTTTCGGTTCTCGGTTCGGATCGGATATTACCCAAGAACCGAATGAATACCTGAACATACCAAAAAAACGTATATGATATTAGTACTAACTTTCGTCAGTTCCACTTGTCCATCCACTTTTTCTATCGTTTAAATTTTTACCTAAATTCCAAAATCCGAAATTCCTAATTCACCTCAACGATCCATCCTCTCCACCTTCAGCGGCCTTGAGAAATCGATCGCATGTATGAACTATAAAATGAACTTCTCTAATCTTCTGTATCTTCTCCTTTCATTTGACGAGTTTTGTTTCTCCTTTCAATTTTTGATTTTTGCTTCAATTTTCGAATTCTGCATCTATTTTTGAATTTTGTTTAAAATATTCAATTATGATGCAAGATCGGCATTAGAGTTGTTAGATTCACAAATGTTTAGGGTATTAAGTGTTAAGTGTTTAGGGTATAGTGTTTGAACATTACATATGAAATCGATGTAAATTCGTTGTAAACTCGTCGGCGAATCTCCCGACTAATGAAAAATGTCGGGATCCGGTCGGACATTTTCTTCCCTCGGGAATTCATCAGAAATTCCTGAGAGATTTTCGATAGATTTCGAATCCCGACGGGTCATATCTGTCGGAAAACCCTCGGGATAAACGTTTCTCGACGGATTCCCCCCAGTTTTGGTTGTCGAGAATCGGTTATATTCTTGTAGTGTATAAATTGTGAGATTATTCTATTAATATAAATGACTGGATAGATTTATGTATAGAATCTTCAACAAAATATATTTGTATAGATTTATGAAAAAACATGTGAAGGTATATATTAGTATACAAATTTTTCTTCCACTAGCTAGCTTCTTGGTCATTAATTATACTTAATAAAATATTATGTTGCATACGAGAATTTACTCTTGTGAAACTATATCCTTTTTATCTTAGACCACTTTTTTCTTTCTATTAAAAATTTTGTAGGTCTTTTCACTAAAATGGATAGCATCCAAAAAAACACCAAAAACCAATGAGAAAAAGATAATAACGTGTAAATAGATTATGTACAATATTTATCTATGTTTTATGAGAATGTGCATGTAAGTAGCTGTATAGACGTGCATGTAGATAGCATCCAAAATTTTGGTACGATTGAAAGAAATAAACGTGTATAATGGATTGTGTGCAATATCTATCTATGTTTTATGAGAATGTGCATGTAGGTAGTTGTATAGATGTGCATGTAGGTAGCTGTATAGATGTGCATGTAGATAGCTACCAAAATTTTGGTACGATTGGGAAAGATAACAACGTGTATAATGGATTGTGTGCAATAGCTATCTATGTTTTATGAGAATGTGCATGTAGATAGATGTATAGATGTACGTAGGTGAATTTCTAGAATGTTATGTTGCAAACGAGAATTTACTCTTGTGAAACTATTTTCTTTTTATCTGGGACCACTTTCTCTCTATATATATCATGTTATCAACAACAAACTGAGACAATAAAATTGAGAGAGAGAGAGAGAGAGAGAGAGAGAGAGAGAGAGAGAGAGAGGAAACTAGCCAAGCCGCTGACTACGCTCGTGTAATGTTTTCTTAGATCTTTGCTGCTCAATTCTTTTAACGTTGTAAAAAAAAAACTTCTTAGATATTTTTTTTAAAATGTGTTGCTTTACCTTGTTTTGACATCATCTTGTTTTTGTTTGTGTAGGTGACTAAATTTTTTGAAACCGTTTATGAGTTGGGTAACCGTGGGGCAGTGTCAAGCTACAAATTAAGATCGAGTTATAACTCAGGTTACGTGTGAAAGCATGTCATTAGCCATTCATGCAAGTGCAATCATTGAAGAGTCATTTCGTGCTGTTAACTGCCTTGCATTTGGACCAGGTATTTTCAAATTTTTAACATATATATCTCATAGTCCTTTTGTTTTTTTAAGGAGGTAAAAACATCGTTGAACAAGCTTTTCCAGCAATACTTGAAGCTTGTGGTCCAATCCTAAAGGACTATTGTAACGCTCAACTACACATGTCAATAATTTAATTTAAGAATATAATTTATTGCATTATACAATAATTTAAGATAACTTTATGTCATCTAAAATTTTTTTTTTTATGCAAATAATATGTCAGAATCATAAGACGTGTGGTGGAAAAATGCATGGATCTCGAATCACCATTTGCTCTGCAGTAATCGCACTTGTTCCGCATGATATGTTTTTTCCAACCGCATCGCACTAAAACGTGTTGGAAAAAATGTGTTGCTTTAATTTGTTTTGACATCATTTTATGTTTGTTTGTGTAGGTGACTGAGTTTTTTGAAATCGCTTAACCGTGGGGCAGTGTTAAGCTACAAATTAAAATCAAACGATACCTTATGTTACGTGTGAAAGCATGTCATTAGCCATGCATGCAAGTGCAATCATTGAAGGGTCGTTTCGTATTGTTAACCGCCTTGCATTTGGACCAGGTATTTTCAGATTTTTAGCATATATATCTCATAGTTTTGATTAATTTTTTCTCACGATCCTTTTGCTTTTTAAAGAGGTAACAACATCGTTGAACAAGTTTTTCCAGCAATACTTGAAGCTTGTGGTCCAATCCTAGTGGACTATTGTAACACTACAACTATACATGTCAATATTTAATTTAGGAATATAATTTAATGCATTATACAATAATTTAAGATAAATTCATTTCATCTAAATTATTTGTTTTATGCAAATAATATGTCAGAATCATAAGACGTGTGGTGGAAAAATTCATGTCGAATCACCATTTGCTCCGCAGTAACCGCACTTATTCGTCATGATACGTTTTTTCCAACCGTACCGCACTAAAATCGCACCGCACCTTCTAAACCGCTTGTCCTGCACCGCTCAAACCGATGTAACCATTCGAAGCCTATATATATCAAGTTATCAACAACAAACTGAGAAACAAACTTTCAAACAAGAGAGAGAGAGAGAGAGAGAGAGAGAGAAAAATTGAAATGAAGGAAGGTAGCCAAGCCGTTGACTACGCTCGTGTAATGTTTTCTTAAATCTTTACTTCTCAGTTCTTTTAACGTTCCAAAAGAAAAAACTTTTTAGATATTTTTTTATATAAAATAAATTGATTTAATTTGTTTTGACATCATTTTGTGTTTGTTTGTGTAGGTGACTGAGTTTTTGAAAGCACTTATGAGTTGGGTAATAGTGGGGAAATGTTAAGCTACAAATTAAGATCGAGCTATAACTGAGGTTACGTGTGAAAGCATGTCATTGGCCATGCATGTAAGTGCAATCATTGAAGGGTCGTTTCGTGCTGTTAACCGCCTTGCATTTGGACCAGATATTTTCAAATTTTTAGCATATATATCTCATAGTTTTGATTAATTTTTTCTCATAGTTCTTTTGTTTTTTTAAGGAGGTAACAACAGCGTTGAACAAGTTTTTCCACCAATACTTGAAACTTGTGGTCCAATCCTAGCGGACTATTGTAACGCTCAACTATACATGTCAATACTTTAATTTAGGAATATAATTTATTGTATTATACAATAATTTAAGATAACCTTATGACATCTAATTTTTTTTTTATGCAGATAATATGTCAGAATCATAAGACGTGTGGTGGAAAAAATGCATGGATCTCGAATCACCATTTGCTCCGCAATAACCGCACTTGTTCCGTAGAATATGTTTTTTCCAATCGCATCGCACTAAAACGTGTTGGAAAAAATGTGTTGCTTTAATTTGTTTTGACATCATTTTGTGTTTGTTTGTGTAGGTGACTGAGTTTTTTGAGTTGGGTATCCGTGGGTCTGTGTTAAGCTACAAATTAAGATCGAGTTATAACTCAGGTTACGTGTGAAAGCATGTCATTAGCCATGCATGCAAGTGCAATCATTGACATGTCGTTTCGTGCTGTTAACAGTCTTCCATTTGGACTAGGTATTTTCAAATTTTTAGCATATATATCTCATAGTTTTGATTAATATTTTCTCATAGTCTATTTGTTTTTTTAAAGAGGTAACAACAACCTTGAACGAGCTTTTCGAGAAATACTTGAGGTTGTGGTCCAATCCTAACGGACTATTGTAACGTTCAACTACACATGTATTGCTTTAATTTAGGAATATAATTTATTGCATTTTACAATAATTTCAGATAACCTTATGTAATCTAATTTTTTTTTATGCAAATAATATGTCAAAATCATAAGACGTGTGGTGGAAAAATGCATAGATCTCGAATCACCATTTGCTCCGCAGTAACCGCACTTGTTCCGCATGATACGGTTTTTCCAAACGCATCGTACTAAAACGTGTTGGAAAAATGTGTTGCTTTAATATGTTTTGACATCATTTTGTGTTTGTTTGTGTAGGTGACTGAGTTTTTTGAGTTGGGTATCCGTGGGGCAGTATTAAGATACAAATTAAGATCGAGTTATAACTCAGGTTACGTGTGAAAGCATGTCCATTAGCCATGCATGCAAGTGCAATCATTGAAGGGTCGTTCCGTGCTGTTAACCGCCTTGCATTTGGACCATATATTTTCAAATTTTAGCATATATATCTCATAGTTTTGATTAATTTTTTCTCATAGTTCTTTTGTTTTTTTAAAGAGGTAACAACAGCTTTGAACAAGCTTTTCCAGCAATACTTGAAGCTTGTGGTCCAATCCTAGCGGACTATTGTAACGCTCAACCACACATGTCAATACTTTAATTTAAGAATATAATTTATTGCATTATACAATAATTTAAGATAACCTTATGTCACCTAATTTATTTGTTTTATGCAAATAATATGTCATAATCATAAGACGTGTGGTGGAAAAAAGCATGGATCTCTAATCAGCATTTGCTCTGCAGTAACAACACTTGTTCCGCATGATACATTTTTTCCAACCGCACCGCACTAAAACGTGTTGGAAAAAATATATTTGTTTTATTTGTTTTGACATAATTTTGTGTTTGTTTGTGTAGGTAACTGAGTTTTTTGATTTGGGTATCCGTGGGGCCGTGTTAAACTACAAATTAAGATCGAGCTATAACTCAGGTTACGTGTGAAAGCATGTCATTAGCCATGGATGCAAGTGTAATAATTGAATGGTCGTTTCGTGCTGTTAACCGCCTTGCATTTGGACCAAGTATTTTCAAATTTTTAGCACATATATCTCATAGTTTTGATTAATTTTTTCTCAGTCCTTTTGTTTTTTTAAGGAGGTAACAACAACGTTGAACAAGCTTTTCCAGCAATACTTGAAGCTTGTCGTCCAATCCTAGCGGACTATTGTAACGCTCAACTACACATGTCAATACTTTAATTTAGGAATATAATTTATTGCATTATACAATAATTTAAGATAACCTTATGTCATCTAATTTTTTTTATGCCTATAATATATCAGAATCATAAGACTTGTGGTGGAAAAATGCATGGTTCACAAATCACAATTTGCTCCGCAGTAACCGCACTTGTTCCGCGTGATACGTTTTTTCCAACCGCATCGCACTAAAACGTATGGGAAAAATGTGTTGCTTTAATTTGTTTTGACATCATTTTGTGTTTGTTTGTGTAAGTGACTGAGTTTTTTTAGTTGGGTATCCGTGGGTCTGTGTTAAGCTACAAAATAAGATCGAGTTATAACTCAGGTTACGTGTGAAAGCATGTCATTAGTCATGGATGCAAGTGCAATCATTGAAGGGTCATTTCGTGCTGTTAACTTTCTTGCATTTGGATTAGGTATTTTCAAATTTTTAGTATATATATCTCATAGTTTTGATTAATTTTTTCTCATAGTCTTTTTCTTTTTTTAAGGAGGTAACAACAACATTGAACAAGTTTTTCCTGCAATACTTGAAGCTTGTGGTCCAATCCTAGTGGACTATTGTAACGCTCAACTACACATGTCAATACTTTAATTTAGGAATATAATTTATTGCATTTTACAATAATTTAAGATAACCCTATGTCATCTAATTTTTTTAATGCAAATAATATGTCAAAATCATAAGACGTGTGGTGGAAAAATGCATGGATCACATTTTTTCCGCAGTAACCGCATTTGTTCCACATGATACGTTTTTTCCAACCGAATCGCACTAAAACGTGTTGGAAAAAATGTGTTGATTTAATTTGTTTTGACATCAATTTGTGTTTGTTTGTGTAGGTGACTGAGTTTTTTGAGTTGGGTATCCGTGGGTCTGTGTTAAGCTACAAAATAAGCTCGAGCTATAACTCAGGTTACGTGTGAAAGCATGTCATTAGTCATGCATGCAAGTGCAATCATTGAAAGGTCGATTCGTGCTGTTAACCCCCTTTCATTTGGACCAGGTATTTTCAAATTTTTAGCATATATATCTCATTGTTTTGATTAATTTTTTCTCATAGTCATTTTTTTTTTTTTATGGAGGTAACAACAGCTTTGAACAAGCTTTTCCAGCAATACTTGAAGCTTGTGGTCCAATCCTAGCAGCCTATTGTAACGCTCAACCACACATGTCAATACTTTAATTTAGGAATATAATTTATTGCATTATACAATAATTTAAGATAACCTTATGTCACCTAATTTATTTGTGTTATGCAAATAATATGTCAGAATCATAAGACGTGTGGTGGAAAAATGCATGGATCTCTAATCAGCATTTGCTCCGCAGTAACGGCACTTGTTCCGCATGATACGTTTTTTCCAACCGCACCGCACTAAAACGTGTTGGAAAAAATATGTTGGTTTAATTTAGTTTGACATCATTTTGTGTTTGTTTGTGAAGGTGACTGAGTTTTTTGAGTTGGGTATCCGTGGGGGAGTGTTAAACTACAAATTAAGATCGAGCTATAACTCAGGTTACGTGTGAAAGTATGTCATTAGCCATGGATGCAAGTGTAATCATTGAAGGGTCGTTTCGTGCTGTTAACCGCCTTGCATTTGGACCAGGTACTTTCAAATTTTTAGCATATATATCTCATAATTTTGATTAATTTTTTCTCATAGTCCTTTTCTTTTTTTAAGGAAGAAACAACAACGTTGAACAAGTTTTTCCAGCAATACTTCAAGCTTGTTGTCCAATTCTAGCGGACTATTGTAACGCTCAACTACACATGTCAATATTTTAATTTAGGAATATAATTTATTGCATTACACAGTAATTTAAGATAACCTTATGTCATCTAATTTTTTTTATGCAAATAATATGTCAAAATCATAAGACGTGTGGTGGAAAAATGCATGGATCACGAATCACCATTTGCTCTGCAATAACCACACTTGTTCCGCATGATACGTTTTTTCCAACCGCATCGCACTAAAACATGTTGGAAAAATGTGTTGATTTAATTTGGTTTGACATCATTTTGTGTTTGTTTGTGTAGGTGACTGAGTTTTTTGAGTTGGGTATCTGTGGGTCTGTGTTAAGCTACAAAATAAGATCGAGCTATAACTCAGGTTACGTGTGAAAACATGTCATTAGTCATGCATGCAAGTGCAATCATTGAAGGGTCGTTTCGTGCTGTTAACCTTCTTGCATTTGGACCAGGTATTTTCAAACTTTTAGCATATATATCTCAAAGTTTTGATTAATTTTTTCTCTTAGTCATTTTCTTTTTTTAAGGAGGTAACAACAACGTTGAACAAGCTTTTCCAAAAAATACTTGAAGCTTGTGATCCAATCCTAGCGGACTATTGTAACGCTCAACTACACATGTCAATACTTTAATTTAGGAATATAATTTATTGCATTTTACAATAATTTAAGATTACCTTATGTCATCTAATTTTTTTTATGCAAATCATATATCAAAATCATAAGACGTGTGGTGGAAAAATGCATGGATCACGAATCACCATTTGCTCCGCAGTAACTGCACTTGTTCTGCATGATACGTTTTTTCCAACCGCATCGCACTAAAACTTGTTGGAAAAATGTGTTGCTTTAATTTGTTTTGACATCATTTTGTGTTTGTTTGTGTAGGTGACTGAGTTTTTATAGTTGGGTATCCGTGGGGCAGTGTTAAGCTACAACTTAAGATCGATCTATAACTCATGTTACGTGTGAAAGCATGTCATTAGCCATGCATGCAAATGCAATCCTTGAAAGGTCGTTTCGTGTTGTTAACCGCCTTGCATTTGGACCATGTATTTTCAAATTGGTAGCATATATATCTCATAGTTTTGATTAATTTTTTCTCATAGTCCTTTTGTTTTTTGAAGGAAATAACAACAGCATTGAACAAGCTTTTCCAGCAATATTTGAAGCTTGTGATCCAATCTTAGCGGACTATTGTAACGATCAACTGCACATGTCAATACTTTAATTAAGGGATATAATTTATTGCATTATACAATAATTTAAGATAACCTTATGTCATCTAATTTATTTTTTTAATGCAAATAATATGCCATAATCATAAGACGTGTGGTGGAAAAATGCATGGATCTTGAATCACCTGTTCCGCATGATACTTTTTTTCCAACCGGACCGCACCTCCTAAACCACTTGTCCCACACCTCTCAAACCGATGTAACCATTCGAATTGAATCCTATATATATCAAGTTATCAACAACAAACTGAGACAACAAAATTTCAAACAAGAGAGAGAGAGAGAAGTCTGAGAAAATAAATTGAAATGGAGGAAGGTAGCGAAGCCGCTGACTACGTTCGTGTAATGTTTTCTTAGATTTGTACTTTTCAATTCTTTTAACGTTCCAAAAGAAAAAATTTCTTAGATATTTTTTTTAAAAATGTGTTGCTTTAATTTGTTTTGACATCATTTTGTGTTTGTTTGTGTAGGTGACTGAGTTTTTTGAAACCGCTTATGAGTTGGGTAACTGTGGGGCAGTGTTAAGCTATAAATCAAGATCGAGATATAACTCATGTTACGTGTGAAAACATATCATTAGCCATGCATGCAAGTGCAATCATTGAAGGGTCGTTTCGTGCTGTTAACAACCTTGCATTTCGACCATGTATTTTGAAATTTTTAGCATATATATCTCATAGTTTTGATTAATTTTTTCTCATAATCTTTTTGCTTTTTTAAGGAGGTAAGAACAGCGTTAAACAAGTTTTTCTAGAAATACTTGAAACTTATGGTCCAATCCTAGCGGAATATTGTAACGTTACAACTACACATGTCTATACTTTAATTTAGGAATATAATTTATTGCATTATACAATAATTTAAGATAAACTTATGTCATCTAATTTATTTTTTTTATGCAAATAATATGTTAGAATCATAAGACGTGTGGTGGAAAAATGCATGGATCTCGAATCACCATTTGCTCCGCAGTAACCGCACTTGTTCCGCATGATATGTTTTTTCCAAACGCACCTCACCTCCTAAACTGCTTGTCTCGCACCGCTCAAAACCGATGTAACCATTCGAATTGAAGCCTATATATATCAAGTTATAAACAGCAAACTGAGACAACAAAATTTCAAACAAGAGAGAGAGAGAGAGAGAGAGAGAGAGAGAGAAGTCTGAGAAAAAAAATCGAAATGGAGGAAGGTAGCCAAGCCGCTGACTACGCTCGTGTAATGTTTTCTTAGATCTTTACTTCTCAATTCTTTTAACGTTCCATAAGAAAAACAATTTTAGATATTTTTTTAAAAAATGTGTTGGTTTAATTTGTTTTGACATCATTTTGTGTTTGTTTGTGTAGGTGACTGACTTTTTTGAAACCGCTTATGAATTGGGTAACCGTGGGGCAGTGTTAAGCTACAAATTAAGATCGAGCTATAACTTAGGTTACGTGTGAAAACATGTCATTAGCCATGCATGCAAGTGCAATCATTGAATGGTCGTTTCGTGCTGTTAACCGCCTTGCATTTGGATTAGGTATTTTCAAAATTTTAGCATATATATCACATATATAGTTTTGATTTATTTTTTTCTCATAGTCCTTCTGTTTTTTAAGGAGGTAACAACAGCGTTGAACAAACTTTTCCAGTAATACTTGAAGCTTATGGTCCAATCCCAGTGGACTATTGTAACGCTACAAGTACACATGTCAATATTTTAATTTAGGAATATAATTCAATGCATTATACAATAATTTAAGATAACGTTATGTCACCTAATTTATTTGTTTTATGCACATAATATGTCAGAATCATAAGACGTGTGGTGGAAAAATGTATGGATCTCGAATCACCATTTGCTCCGCGGTAACCGCACTTTTTCCGCATGATACGTTTTTTACAACCGCACCGCACTAAAACGTGTTGGAAAAAATATGTTGGTTTAATTTGTTTTGACATCATTTTGTGTTTGTTTGTGTATGTGACTGAGTTTTTTGAAACCGCTTATGAGTTGGGTAACCGTGGGGCAGTGTTAAGCTACAAATTAAGATCGAGCTATAACTCATGTTACGTGTGAAAGCATGTCATTAGCCATGCATGCAAGTGCAATCATTGATAGGTCGTTTCGTGCTGTTAATAACCTTGCATTTTGACTAGGTATTTTCGAATTTTTAGCATACATATATCATAGTTTTGATTAATTATTTCTCATAGTCCTTTTGTTTTTTTAAAGAGGTAACAACAGCGTTGAACAAGCTTTTCCAGCAATACTTGAAGCTTATGGTCCAATCCTAGCAGAATATTGTAACACTACAACTACACATGTCAATGCTTTAATATAGGAATATAATTTATTGCATTATACAATAATTTAAGATAATTTTATGTCATCTAATTTATTTTTTTAATGCAAATAATATGCCAGAATCATAAGACGTGTGGTGGAAAAATGCATGGATCTCGAATCGCCATTTGCTCCGCAGTAACCGCACTTGTTCTGCATGATACGTTTTTTCCCAAACGTACCGCACCTCCTAAACTGCTTGTCCCGCACCGCTCAATCGATGTAACAATTCGAAACTGCTTGTCCCGTACCGCACCTCCTAAACTGCTCATCTGGTTCACCGGGGGCTCGTTCGAAGATCGAGTGCGACATGATAGGGAGGTCGGCGATGTAGTAGCGATACTCAGTAGGGACGTTGATGCATGGTTGTTGGCGACTGCTCGAGGGACGATCTCTGAATTATGTCGGGTTGCGGGTTCTTTTGGCGTTGCATGATTCACGTGGCTCGTTTGCGATCCAGCGATTGTCACAGTCTTTGGCTCTGAGAACGGGTTTCATTCCTCGTCGAATATGTCTCCGACTTTGTTTCCTTCCGGGCTTGGAGTGATTTCCTCGTCCTAGAATCGTTTCCAGGCAAGGCGTCCTTCATCACGTCTTTTCCTAGCGATAACGATTGTGTCGCGTTCGCCGAAGTGGTGCTGGTTTTGGTTTGTCTCTTTAGACTCGTCCTTCTGATCTCATGCGTTTTCCTCTTGGCAGAAGCGGCGAGCTTGTTCCGACTAGGAGCTATCTCTGAAGGCTTTGGCCTGTTCCATGGTGGAAGAGAACTGATCTCGTAAAAACTGATCCGACGAGTGGTGTCGTTTCTCGGGACCTGGCCCATTGATAACGGATACTTTCGTGTTCAATTATCCAAGTGTACTCATGTCATTGTAACACTTGAGATGTCAATCCATAATGGGTTAAGATTAAACACTAAGAATACATAAAACTTTTCAATCTAAGTAATTCAAGAAGAGGTTTTCTAACAACCTAAGTGATATTGAAAACAAGCTCTATTAACTTAAGTAAAAGATAGAAACTCAAACTAAAACGCAAATTATGGTTTAAGACAATACTAAAAACGAATCCAAGGGTGAAGTATGCGATTGCTGGTAACTTTAGAGGTTCACAATGATGCCAATATATTCAAGTAATGCTAATCCTTAGACTACAATCACTAAACAAGACTAACCCAATTCCTTGGAATTAGTCACTTTGGAAATTACCAAATCAAGAACAAATTTCCATTTGTGATTTAATAATTTCCAAGCATTAGAAATAAGATCATTTAATCAATAAACACGTTAGACAACTATTTCCATAAGCTAAGAATGTAGTATCCCTTGATTAGTTCATTGGGGAATTTCATCGAACACATTATGGGCGAGAAATTCTCTATGATCTAAATCAACTTGATCAAGGCCAATTTAGCATTAAGAACACTAAACAAGGAAGGATCATTAATAATCTAGGCCCTAACATCATTGATTCACACTAAAATTACCTAAATCTACTTCACCCTAGAATTCTAGAAAACTCCTCACAACCCATGTTTATCTCCACAAATCCCATAAAGGAAGTGTTTAGATTCATGGAAGATGATAAGAAGATAGATAGATGATAGAATTAAACAAGAACTTGCATAAATCACTCAAGAATCTCTTACAATCTCTCTTTTTCTCTCTAAAGTCGAGTTTTTCAAAGTAAAAAACAAGATAGATGCTTAATTAGATCTCTAATAATTTATACAAAGTTTGGTCGCATGAGTCACATCGGGGTGCATCATACCGATGCGGCACCCCGATGTGAGTTAGCCGAATTGTCGGGAGGAGTCGCGTCGGTATGCTTCTCACCAATGCATGATGTCGAGGATTCTCCTGTCTCGTCTGAGGGAAGCTGCATCGGTGTGTTGTTGCCCGATGCACGACACCGATGTGAGTTAGCCGAATAGTCCGGCAAGATCGCATCGGTATGCACCATACCGATGTGGCACCCCGAGGATTCTCCTGTCTCTTCTTCTCTACTGGCGTTGGTGTACCTCATACCGATGCAGGATCCCGGAATGACTTCTGTTTTTAAACAAAAGTCATTTTGGTATGCATCATGCCGATGCATGACCCCGAAATGGCTTCTGTTTTCCTCTTCTCCTTGTACTTCTCTTCCTTTGGCAATTTCCTTTGCTCTTGATCAAAATGCCATCATCTCCAAACTCCTCAATGCTTCCATAAGCACCTAGAAACACTCCAAACAATGAAATATTCACTAGGACCTATTCTAAACTGACTAATGTCTCTAAGTTGATGGACTGTTAAGGAAAAGCTACAAGAATGCACACAAAAGACACAAAAGCCAAATGAAATGTACGTTAAAAAGAGTTAAAATATGCAAATATCAACTTCCCCGAACTTGCCTTTTGCTTGCCCTCAAGCAAACAAAATAAACAAGTCGGAGAAGAGGTTTGAAGGCGGGAGCTCAAATCAAAAGAAGCTAGCAAAACATTCACCATGATGTCCTTAGAAAATGATAACATATTGCAAGAACATTTATTCTGTTTGCTTGAGGGCAAGCAAAAGGCAAGTTCTAACCTCTCTAGGCTTATCACAACTCCAAATTTTATTCTTTACTTCAAAGTCAAGCATCCGATTACCGTCATATCAACCAACTCTCACATTCAATTATTCATTTCAAAGCGCGGTCTCACAAATGGACAAGTGATCTATAGACCAATCAGTTGAACAAGAGAAATATTTATCAATATGAACAAGGGACCAATTTGGTGGTTAACTCTACAAAAATGGAGTATAAACATTTCGCAAAAGCAAGGAAGGTCGGAACAATTAACACATACAAAGTATTCACTTCCATTGTTATACCTTTCCCTAAGCCTTGAGTATCTAATTCACTATCTCTACCCAAGTGTTTCTCTCTTCTTCTTCCAAGTCAAACCTCTACCCTTTTGATCATTTCTCTTTTCAAATCATTCCTTAGAAAATTCTTTTCACTCTTTCGATTCTTTTTCTTTCTTTCATCACTACTCCTTTCCCTTTATTTTTTACTTATCTTTTCTTTCTTTCATTTCTAGGGGGAGTTTCTTTTTCTTATCAAGCTGAAATCGAAAATTTCTTATACTTATTTTTCTAGGAATCAACTTTCTCAAACCATGATCTTTCTTTTCTTTATTTCCTTCTCATTCCCCAAACAACAATAACTCTCAACACCATTCTCAATCCCTAATCACTAGCCAATTTTCCAAGAACAACAAACCTAGCAAATGGAAACTATCATTTGTCGTTCTCGATACTTACAAGTTTTTACAAGAGTAGTACTATCAAAGAAAGAGGTCTCACTCACAAAATCATCAATGGCAGAAAGAAATGGTTGGGTTCAAAGGTGGGGAAACCATTTATAAGTAAAAATGGCCACCCAAGTCAACAAGAGTGGTAAAGATTAATGCAAAGATGACTTGGATGTTTTAAGGTGATCATGGTTAAGCATACACAAGCCCATAAGTAAGAAAATTAATTTCAATTAAGCAAACATCGACAACACAATAAGTTTCAAGTGGAGAGTTCAAAGCACGAAATTTCTCAAGTTTTTCAAGAGATGTTCAAGCAATATGGTATGATTAACAAGGGCATCACATTGAATGAAATGCTAAGCTTTTGTTTCTATCATTGCTCCCTATGCATATGCAATGTGTTCCTAAATGCTTCTAGACTCAATAAAAATAAGAAAGAAGAATGCAATGCAAAAACTATATACTTCTTTTTGTATTTTGTTTTCAAATTTTTCGATTTTTTGGTTTTTCTATGCAATATATGGATGCATGAGACTCAAAATTAAACAAAACAAAACAAAACACAAGATTAGCAACAGGTACCTCCCCTGAACTTACTTAACACCGTCTCGGTGTATAAGAAAATCCGTAGAAAGTACCGAAATAGGAGAAACTAAGAAAAATGCAAACATAAAAAAAAATTATTTACAAAAATAGAGTGTTACCTTTTAGAATTCGACCGAGGAGGATGTGTCCATTGAGTAGGACATGTTGCTCGAGCACGGCGTTGGTGATCTCACCGCTCTCCTCTTTCTTCTACGCCGCTCATGGGAAGAAGTGCGTGGTTGCTCGTCATTGATATGGGTCTCCGTGTTTCCATGGAAAGAGTGGCACCTCTCAACATTCATGTCGTTCTCACCGGTCCCTTCGTTTTCAGTTTGCACCTCTTAACCGTGAGACGAGCTCGCTCTGGTAACCTTTGCCGTTAGCTCCTTGATTTGTTTCTTCATATCCTTGGCTTGGTGATATATCATGGTTTTTACCCCTTTTAAGCCATGATATAAGTCCGTTTTATAGAGTTTTTCTACTATTTTGTAGTGTTTTAGAGTCTTTTATAGGTTTTAGCACGTTTGGAGCATAATTGGAGATATTGGAGCTTTTTGTAGCATTTTGGAGCAAAACAGAAGTTTGTGTAGATGAGTACCCGATTTGAAGCCCTTGTATCGATCTATAAAAGCTCCTAAGGTGGAACTCAAGCCACTTCCAGCCAATCTGAGGTATGGTTTTCTTGGTCCTAATTCCACATACCCTGTGATTATTAATGCTTCTTTGAACAACGCAGATGTTGCCTTACTGCTCAGCAAGTTGCGCATGTATCGCAAAGCTCTTGGCTATTCTCTTGATGAAATTTCAGGTATATCACCGGATCTGTGCATGCATAGGATTCATCTTGAGGACGAGTCAAAGGCTGTCATTGAGCATCAGAGGAGGCTGAATCCAAATATGAAAGAAGTGGTTAAGAAGGAGGTTATGAAACTCTTGGATGCAGGGGTTATCTATGCCATCTCAAACAGTTTTTGGGTTAGTCCAGTGCACGTTGTTCCTAAGAAAGGAGGGATAACTGTGGTGAAGAATGATAAGGATGAGTTGATTCCTACTAGGACTATCACTGGGCATCGAATGTGCATTGACTACAGGAAGTTGAATGTGGCCACAAGGAAATATCACTTCCCATTGCCTTTCATTGACCAGATGTTAGAGAGGTTGGCTAGTCATCCCTACTACTGTTTTCTCGATGGGTATTCAGGTTTCTTCCAGATTCCTATTCATCCAGATGATCAGGGGAAGACGACTTTTACATGTCCTTATGGCACATTCGCATACAGGAGAATGCCATTTGGATTGTGTAATGCCCCAGCTACTTTTCAGAGATGCATGATGTCTATCTTCACAGACATGATTGAGGACTTTATGGAGGTGTTCATGGATGATTTTTTAGTGTATGGATCATCGTTCAAGGATTGTTTAGCTAACTTGGGCAAGGTGCTACAGAGGTGTGAAGAGAAACACTTGGTCCTAAATTGGGAAAAATGTCACTTTATGGTTCAAGATGGCATCGTTCTTGGGCACAAGGTTTCTGAAGCTGGGATCGAGGTTGATAAGGCTAAGATTCAGGTTATGACAGGTCTGCCACCACCGACTTCTATGAAGGATATAAGAAGTTTTCTGGGTCATGCTGGGTTTTACATGAGATTTATCAAGGATTTCTCCAAGAAAACCCGCCCACTCACCACCCTATTATGCAAGGAGACCCAATTCAATTTCACACCAGAGTGTCTTGCGGCCTTTGACGAGATTAAGAAGGCCTTGGTGAGTGCTCCTATTGTGCAACCTCCTGATTGGACTTTGCCTTTCGAGATTATGTGCGACGCCAGCGATTTTGTTGTAGGTTCTGTTATGGGTCAGAGGAAGGATAAGAAGCTGCACGTCATCCACTACGCCAGCAAAACATTGGACGATGCTCAGAAGAACTACAACACAACAGAGAAGGAATTACTTGCGGTCGTTTTCTCTTTTGAAAAATTTCGACCATACTTGATTGGGAGCAAAGTAATTGTTCACACAGATCATGCTGCTCTCAAGTATCTCATGAAGAACAAGGATCTCAAGCCTCGTCTTTGTCGTTGGGTTCTTTTGCTCCAAGGGTTTGATATCGAGATAAAGGACAAGAAAGGAGTAGAGAATGGAGTTGCTGATCATCTTTCGCGGTTGAAGCTCGATGCCGACGTGCCTATTGATGATCAACTACCTGAGGAGTCAATTTACTTCATTGAAACTGGGTTTCAAAGTGGCTTCAACGAAAATATGCAATTCCCACGAATTGCAGGTTTCGGTATCGATCGACACTCCCCTGGTGTCGGTCGATACCCGACGGTTTCTGAACCTGTTTTGACCATGGATCACCTTGGTGCTTCTGAGGAGTATTTCGTTGCTGCAGCTGACTCCGATCTCCCATGGTATGCTGATATTGCCAACTTCCTCGCTGCAGATACAGAGCTACAACACCTAAACAAATATGCCAAGAAGAAGTTTCTGCGAGATATAAGGCGCTACTTTTGGGATGAGCCTTACATGTATAAGCATTGTTCTGATGGTATCTACAGGCGATGCATTGCTGAATTGGAGGTACCTGAGGTTTTGTTTCACTGTCATGGTTCTGAGTATGTTGGACACTTTGCTACTTTCAAGACGGTGTCCAAGGTTCTTCAAGGAGGCTTCTGGTGGCCTACTATGTTTAAAGATGCTCATACCTTCATCTTGCAGTGTGATGTGTGTCAGAGGAGAGGGAAGATCAGTAAGCGACATGAGATGCCACATAATTTCATCCTTGAGGTTGAGATTTTCGATTGCTGGGGTATCGATTTTATGGGTCCTTTTCCTTCGTCGTACAAGAACCAGTACATTCTAGTTGTGGTGGATTATGTCTCCAAATGGGTGAAGGCCATTGCTAGTCCAACCAACAACTCTTCGGTGGTTCTTAAACTGTTTAAGACCATCATCTTTCCATGATTTAGAGTGCCTCGTATTGTTATAAGTGATGGTGGCAGTCATTTCATCAACAAGGTTTTCGAGAAGTTACTGAAGAAGCATGGTGTGAATCATCGTGTGGCTACTCCATATCACCTTCAGACCAGTGGACAAGTCGAGGTCTCCAACAGGCAAATCAAGGAGATTCTTGAGAAGATAGTGGGTACTTCTAGGAAGGATTGGTCGACAAAGCTGGACGATGCGCTGTGGGCTTACAGGACTGCTTATAAGACACCATTGGGCACTACACCTTTTCACTTGCTGTATGGGAAACCATGTCACCTTCCGGTGGAGATCGAGCATAAGGCAGCATGGGCTACAAAGTTGCTGAATTTCGACATCAAGCCTGCTGCTGAGAGGCGATTGATCCAGCTGAACGAGCTGGATGAGATTAGGCATCATGCCTATGAGAACTCAAAGCTGTAGAAGGAGAGGACTAAGGCATATCACGACAAGAAGATTCTCTCTCGCCACTTTGAACCCAATGATCAGGTACTTCTGTATAACTCTCGTTTGCATTTGTTTCCTGGTAAATTGCGTTCTCGTTGGTCAGGTCCCTTCACTGTCAAGGAGGTTAGACCACACGGTGCACTTGTCCTGACTAATCCCTCCGGCGAAGAGTTCACTGTCAATGGACAACGGGTGAAACACTACATACGGAGAACTGAGATTCCAGATGGACACATGATGCCTCTGGATGATGCACCCACTGCCTGAAAGGCAGTACAGTCAGGCTAATGACGTTAAACGAGCGCTTGGTGGGAGGCAACCCACTAGTGAGTCTGTACATACCTTTTTCCTTTCTTTTTAGTTTTTGGTTTTGGTCTTGTGTCTTCACGTGAAGCAGATGCAGAAGAGCAGTATCGATCAACACCATCCTGGTATCGATCGACACCATCCACACGACAAAGGAGCTGGGTATTTCTTAAGGGACCGTGGGCAACATATCGATCGATGTCATATTTGCATCGACCAATTTCCCTTGTATCGATCGATACCACCCTAGTATCGGTCGATACCCGCCACCCAGGTAAGCCTCCTTCGATTTTCACCCATCCAGTCCACTCTTCTGTTTTCTTTTACCAACTCTAGGCTAAATAACACTGGGGACAGTGTTGTTCAAGTCTGGGGGAGGTAGTCGCTGACATTGTGTTTGTTTTTCTTAGGGTCAGTCGTTTTTGTGTCAAATTTGTTTTATTGAGTCAAAATTTTGTTGGAGATTATGATCTTGTTCTTGAATCTACTATCTTGACTTTGCTTCTAAGTGACCACTGTTACAGAATCAGCTCTAGATCGACTAATGAAAAATCCAAAGGCTGACCAGTTAACTAGAAGAGACACATGTTTCCAGCAGAGTTCTTTTAAAGCCTGAGCCAAACTGCTGCACTTCATCGACGTGGTTAGTGTCCATAGAGCTTGATTCCTCATTCATATCTGACAAAGGAACCCATGTGTTTAAAAGTGATAGTATATCTCTCCCCTGTTATAAGTTAATAAAAAAATGAGCATAAAAAAATGAGATGATTTTCTCTTAATTAGAGGGTTAGGAATGTTTCCAGCGATCCCATTATTCTACTTGGTAAGGGATGATCACACAGAGGATTGGAAGCGAGGCTAGGATTTTCCTATGATGCCATTATTCGCATACACCCTTTGATACATTGAGAAGGAAGAACCGGGGATTCGGTGGCAAACATCATCAATACTCGCGTCTCATACCTTGACGTGTATATGCGAATCTAAAAAGAAAAAAGAAAAAAGAGAAGAGAACAAAATAAGAAATAAGTCTGGGGGAGAGAAATTGATACAAAAAGTGTGAAATTGGGTGGTTCATTGTCATGATATTGTATGGGAAAGAATACAGAAGGTTCTTGGTATTAATCACAGCGATGAAACTGGCGATGATGGGTTTAATTGAATGAAGCTGCGAAATAATGTGAGTAGTCTGGGGAAGCTGCGAATGTCTACGGAGAAGTACATGGTGGTTAGTCTTGGAACTGGTTATGTGACATTTGTGTGCTTGGGAAAAGGGTCATTGCAATGTTCCAAGAACAGGTGAGTCTCCGTGTTTTCAAACTTCTTTCTTTGGTTTAGTCTTCTATTTGCTTGAGGGCAAGCAAATGCTAAGTCTGGGGGAGTTGATATATCATGGTTTTTACCCCTTTTAAGCCATGATATAAGTCTGTTTTATAGAGTCTTTCTACTATTTTGCAGTGTTTTAGAGTCTTTTACAGGTTTTAGCACGTTTGGAGCATAATTGGAGATATTGGAGCTTTTTAGAGCATTTTGGAGCAAAACAGAAGTTCGTGTAGCTGAGTACCCGATTTGAAGCCCTTGTATCGACCGATACCACCTGGTGTCGATCGATACTGACACCATGAAGGAAAGAAGCGCGTCATTGTCCGAGTATCGATCGATACCACTCATGGTATCGGTCGATACCGTCGTCCATGGAGAAGGAAACGCGACTTTTATGAAGAGTTGAAGAATTGCAAAATTGCCCAGAAGACTTTATTATTTATAATTTAGCCCAAAACGTGTTTTATGATATAATTAGGTTTCTGAGCCACTTTTGTTGGCTACGCTGGATTTACGCTTGATTCTATTCTGAGTTTTGTGAGAGAGTTTTCTGAGGGAGACAAGTCGGAGACTCTGTTCGTCCGAGAAAAGATTTCGAACCCTCTTGTTACTCTACTTTTTATTATTTATCTGAGTATTATTTCAGTCATGTTTATTGTTTCAATTACCATGTCTGAGTAGTTCTCTCGTTAGGTTCAGGGTTCTCATAAGGGTTTTCTTTGAATGTTAGGTTAATTGAATGATTAGGATTCACTATCTGAATTAGTTCTTCGCCCTAGGTTGTTCTCTAAGCTAAATCTAGACTGATCACCTAGAACTTAGATCTTAGGATAATTGGTTAGGCACGAGAGTGCGATTAATTACCTGATAGAACTTAGGGTGAGCAAAATAACTATTTGCAAAGAGATTTGGTTTAGTTGTTTTGTGAACAAATCAAACTTGAACTAAAAACTGGTTTAGACTTTAGGATTCGCAAAGAGATTTGGAATTCTAGGATTTAGACTTAGATAGTTTTCGCAACGAGAGTTGGTTAGCTATACTTTAGTGATTTGAGTTCAAGAACCGCGCTAAATCTGAATCATGTTAGTTAGTTTATCTACATTCATTGATTCCTGAGAATTGCCCTGAATCTATCTTTCTTCCAATCGACTTACAACATATTTAATTTACGCATTGCTTTCAATTACATCTTTTGGTTTAGCTTAATTCCAATCTATATAATCAATTGTGCGATATCTGGAGTTCTTGTGTTCGACCCCTGCATATACTACAACAACTGCTTTAGTACTTATAGGGTATTAATTTGAGCATATCACTTGGCTCTTCATTCCCTTTACCGTCTTTACCAACTTCCTTATGGCCTTATCTTGCCATTTGTTCCACCATTGAAGGAGTTTGATTTGTTGATGCGCTTGGCGTGAAGCGGTGTCGATAATGGGTTCACCGTACAGTTGGAAGTAATAACGGTCACTTCCATAAACCGGGCTCGTTGTGCCTTGAGGTTCCTCTTCATCACCAGCATTAGTTGAGCCTTCATCTGCACGCGCGGAATACTTTGTTCCACGTGAACCCGGTTTGCGAATGGCTTCAAGTGTTAGGTGAATGGTGGGGTTATAGAGCTGGTCACTAGACGGGTAGAATGCTATGTTTCTCCGTTCATGAACCGTGGTGAAAGCTTGATTCGGTAGCATAATCTTTACCATGTCTTTTATTTCGGGCTCAAACCTGTAGGCATAAGAACTCCCAATCTTCCCTCCTAGAAAACGTGCTTTGTTGAGGTAGAACGCATCTATACGCTCTATTCCAGCTGTTAGCCCAACTTTGTTCCCTTCTTTGACCGATCCCGCATTGATCCCACAAGATTATAATATAGGAGTGATAATCCCGCCTACGCTCAATTGTGGGGTCTTGTCTGTCGATGTCCACACCCAATCCTTGTAGTGAAGGAGGTACCAGACAAGGACCGAGGCTAGGTTAGGCCGATAAGACTCTCCTTTGACTCTAACCCCATTCGAGAAAGTGACAAGAAACGGTGCTAACCCGATGTCCAACAATCCCAACTCATCTTCGAGAACCATGCCCGTTTCGCGCCTAGCAAATATTGTATGAGCAAGCATCTTGTGTGCGTAGCGAAGGGCGGGATGGCGAATGAGAGCTCCTTTCGATTCTCCCGGCTTGAAAGCACCACTCCCAATGGTTCTCCACAAGTTCTCGAGTTCCTCTGGGGGGAAAAAGCAGTATTTAGCTTCTGATGTACCTTCTACTGGGAACCCAAATAGTGCACTCAATTCACGGAATGTCATCTTGTAGTGCGTGCGATTAACCCGGAACTCGATAAATTCGTGGTTTTTGTTATCGAGAGGCTTCCCGAACGTGTAGAAGGTGGCGGACAAGGAAGCCAAAAACTTGCATGTGGCGATTTGGTAGGCGGGGAACGCCATGTCGAAAAACTTCTCAAGACCCATGTTCTTGCAGAGGAGTCTAATATCATCTTGGATTCCGAGTTCTCCGAGTAGGACGTGGTCCGGGTACTTAGTTGCCTTGAAACCAACTCCCATGAACTTCTTGTAAAGCTCTGAATATGTTGGCGGTTTTTCTTTTGGTTTAGGGGCCTTCTTCTTTTGAATCTCAGGTCGGTCCACTTCCACTCTCGCTTCCGCTTTCATTTGCAACGACTTATTTTTGCGATGCAACCTTCTTCCCTTTAGCTTTCTTCTTTTGAGCTCTTGAGGTAGTTCCTTTTCCCGTTTATTTACGAGGAGCATGTGCTGGTTGTTCGAGGTTTTGTTGATCACTGGTGCGAGTCATTGTGATACGATTTGAGTTAGGACCGACTTGCTCTAGTATGGTGATGGTTGGATAATCCTTGACTTCGAAGGATCCACGAAGAGAGATGCTAAGGCGTGAGTAAAATACTCGAAAATCCTTAGGCCCAAACTTGCGATGAACACTTGGAAACGAGGCGGTGGCAACGTTGAAGGGAGAGTCCGAGAATAAGGATGACAAAGCGTGGCCGTAAAGCCGAAGATCTTTGTGCCCCTTACTACGAGAAGAACTCACACGTTCGAACGGATCGATGGCTGCGTCTTAAGAGTCGCGGAAAACTCTAAGATAAACCGAAAAGATTTCTAAAGAATAACCTTCTAAAGAAACGAAAAGAGAGAGTGTGAAACTCAAAGGAAATATTATTGATAAAAGATTGATTGTGTTACAATGAGAGGAGATGAGTTTATATAGGAGAAGAAATAGCATTAACTACTCTCCTAGGGAAAGACAAAGGTCTTGCATGTAAAGGACATGCAAAGACATGCAAAAATACTTAATTTAAATAAAACAAAAAGAAAAGAAAAGAGTTCAAATTCGAAATTAAGGAGGGAAAATATGGAGGGAACTCCTTGGCTTCGGATTTGAATTCTCGCCAAGTGATCCCGCGGAATTCTCTTTCGGAAACGGACCGTTAACGGTGTATGCCGGTTGCCTCATTAAAACCTCTTTACGGAAAACCCACTTGGGACAAAACCGTAAACAGGAAAAAGAGTACAACGCAACGTACACAACGGCCGATCCTCAAGAAGAACTCGAAGATAATGCGGTAAGGATCGGGTGCGTCAATTGATCCTCCTTGATCCGGATATCGCCAAGTAAGTTCCGGACCGTTGCTGCTAGCTTCCGTGCCTTAGATCGGGTGATGGCACCTTCCGGGATGAGCAATGCGTCGTCTTGAGCTGCCTCCGAAGTCTTCGTGTCCGGAATCATATCACATTGTGCCTTTAGGAGAGAAAGAAATCACAATTAGCCAAAGTTTGCAAAAATTCTAATAAAATTTTGAATCGTGATGACCAATTTCACAAATTTGCCAATGTGACACGCCAAATCCTTATGACATCTTTCAAGAATAGCTAAGGCATGCAATTGCTAATAAGATCCCCAACAATCAAATTTTTTTTGAGAAAAATCGCAAGTGAGGAGAAAGAAGAAGAAGAATCGCAACCAAAGGAGAAAGAAAATAGAGATTTTTCGGTCAAAGGGGGTTAAACCCGTTTTGGATTGGTCAGAATCGTGTTAAACCAGTCAAAATCGAGTAAACCGGACCATTCCAAACCGAGTCAACGCGTAGAAGAAAGTTGACTTACCTGGGCCAAGCCACATCGGTGTGTAGTATGCAGACGCGGGACATCGAGGATTCTCCTGTTGGATTTCTGGGAAGTGACAACGGGGTGCAGAACACCGATACAGCACCCCGAAATGACTTCTGTTTTTAAACATAAGTCATTTCGGTATGCATCACCCCGATGCACCATACCGACGTGGATCGAATGTTTTCTCCGGAGAAATCACATCGGTATATACCTCACCGATGCACGAAACCGAGGATTCTCCTGTTGGATATTTGGGAAGTCACATCGGGGTGCAGTAAGCCGACGCACAATGCCGATGTATGTCCTGATTTTCTCTGAAGGAATCACATCGGTATGTCTTATACCAATGCATCAAACCGAGGATTTTTCTGTGAAGTTCTGGGGGTTGACATTGGGGTGCAGTACACCGATGCAGCACCTTGAAATAACTTCTGTTTTTCAACAGAAGTCATTTCGGTATGCATCACCCTGATGCACCATACCGAGGTGGTTTCTGTTGTTTCCTTGGAATCGTTTTCCTCCTCCTTGATCCAAATTGAACCCACAAGACCTGAAAACATGAAACAAAAACATAAAAAGGTACTAGAAAGAAACTAAAATCAAATATTTACAAGGATAAACATGGGATTGCCTCCCAAGTGAGCTTGTTTAACGTCACTAAGCTTGACGTTTGGTACTCTTTTAGACGAGTGATGGCTCGAGAGGGGAACCGAGGTCCCTTCCTCAATGAATTCTGATGCTGAATACGGTTTGAGTCTGTGCCCATTAACCGTGAATTCCCCACCGGTGTTGTTCCATAGTGTCACCACGCTATAAGGCTGTACCTCCTTGTCCTTGAAACTGTCTCGACCATCTCGATTTCAGTTTCCCGGGAAACAGCTTCAACCGGGAGTTGTAGAGCAGCACTTGGTCTCCAGCTTTGAAACCTTTCTTGACAATCTTCTTGTCATGGAACGCCTTCGTTCGTTCCTTATAGATCTTTGAGCTGTCATAGGCATCGAGACGGATTTCATCTAGCTCATGTAATTCGATAAGACGTCTTTCCGAGGCCGTCTTAATGTCGAAGTTCAGCAACTTGACTGCCCACAATGCTTTGTACTCTAGCTCAACGGGCAAATGACATGACTTCCCATAGAGTAAGTTGAACGGTGAGTCCCAATTGGTGTCTTGAATGCGGTTCGGTATGCCCACAAAGCATCGTCTAGCTTCTTGGCCCAATCTTTCCTCGAACTACTCACGTTTTTCTCCAATATTGCCTTGATTTGGCGGTTTGAAACCTCTACTTGCCCGCTCGTTTGAGGGTGATAAGGCGTGGCGACTTTGTGTTTGACTCCATGCTTCTTAAGCAAACTCTCAAACACCTTATTGATGAAATGGCTCCCCCCATCGCTTATCACCATTCTTGGTACCCCAAACCTCAGGAAAATTATTGATTTGAAGAGTTTTAGAACCACCCTTGCATCGTTCGTCGGGCTAGCAATCGCCTCAACCCACTTGGAGACATAGTCAACCGCTACCAAGATGTATTGGTTGCCATAAGAAGAGGGAAATGGTCCCATGAAGTCAATTCCCCATACATCGAACACTTCAACTTCCAAGATGGGGTTTTGGGGCATCTCATCCCTTCTACTTATGTTCCCCTTCCGTTGGCAAGCATCGCATGATGAAACGTAGGTGTGAGCGTCTTTGAACAAGCTTGGCCACCATAACCTGGATTGAAGCACTTTTGTTGTGGTTTTGAAGGAAGCAAAGTGTCCTCCATAAACCGAGCCATGACAATGATATAGCACTCCATTCACTTCTTCTTTCGGGATGCATCTCCGGTAAAGACTATCCGAGCATCTCTGGTAGAGATAAGGCTCGTCCCAATAGAAATGTGTTACATCTCTAAAGAACTTCTTTTTGTTGTAGCTGTCCAAGTTTAGTGGTTCCTTCCCGCAAGCTAAGTAGTTCACAAAATCAGCATACCACGGCAAACCGAGATCACTCAAACTCTTGACCTCCTCTAGTTTCAAACCCGCATGATAGCTTTTCTTCAACATCCCAACAATCATGAGATGTTCCTCGGGAAGAGAGTCATCGATGGGAATTGTCTCCTCAACTCTCAATCTCGACAAGTGGTCCGCTACTCCGTTTTCAATACCCTTCTTGTCTTTAATCTCCATATCGAATTCTTGAAGAAGGAGGATCCACCTTAGAAGCCTTGGTTTGGCATCTTTCTTTGCTATCAAGTGTCTCAAGGCGGCATGATCCGTGTACACCACGATCTTGGATCCCACCAAATAGGAGCGAAACTTCTCAAAAGCATAAACCACCGCTAAGAGCTCCTTTTCTGTGGTTCCATAACTCGTTTGAGCGTCATCCAAGGTTCTACTAGCATAGTAGATGACATGAATCTTCTTGTCCTTCTTTTGACCCAAAACCGCGCCAACTGCAAAGTCACTAGCATCGCACATGATTTCAAAAAGAATATCCCAATCCGGTGCTTGCACAATTGGAGCACTCACAAGAGCTTTCTTGATTTCTAAAAACGCTTCAAGGCATTCTCCATCGAAATTGAACTCTACTTCCCTGCAAAGAAGCCTTGTGAGAAGTCTTGCTATCCTCGAGAAGTCTTTGATGAACCGTCTATAGAACCCGGCATGACCCAAAAAGCTTTGAATGCTCTTCACCGTGGTTGGCGGTTCCAATCCCATCATCACTTCGATCTTTGCTTTATCTACCTCAATCCCTTTTTCCGAGATCTTATGCCCGAGGACGATGCCTTCTCGCACCATGAAATGGCACTTCTCCCAATTCAAGACGAGATTCGCTTCCTTGCACCTAGTGAGTACCTTGCAAAGATTTGACAAACAAGAAGCAAACGAGGCACCATACACAGAAAAATCATCCATAAACACCTCAACCATATCTTCGATTAAATCCGAGAAGATCGACATCATGCACCTTTGAAAGGTTGCTGGTGCGTTACAAAGCCCAAATGGCATCCTTCGATAAGCAAAGGTACCATAAGGACATGTAAATGTCGTCTTCTCTTGATCATTAGGGTGAATCGGGATTTGAAAGAATCCCGAGTACCCATCTAGAAAGCAATAATATGGATGGTTTGCAAGTCTTTCAAGCATTTGATCAATAAAGGGTAGAGGGAAATGATCTTTTCTAGTGGCGGATTTAAGTTTCCGATAATCAATACACACTCTATGGCCGGTGATAGTCCTAGTTGGGATTAGTTCATCTTTTTTGTTTTTGATAACCGTGATTCCACCCTTTTTATGCACTACATGGACCGGGGATACCCAAGTACTATTGGATATAGGATAAATGATCCCCGCATCTAGAAGTTTAAGAATCTCTTTCTTGACAACTTCTTTCAAATTAGGATTTAACCTTCTTTGATGCTCAATAGAAGTCATCGATTCATTTTCTCGATGGATCCGATGTGTGCAAAGAGATGAAGAAATTCTCTTAATATCATCAAGTGAATATCCAATGGCTTTCCTAAATTTTTTCAATTCTTTCAAAAGGGTGGAAGTCTCATTTTCACTAAGCTCATCATTAACTATCACCGGGTATGACTCATTTGGACCTAAGAACGCATACCTTAGTCCACTTGGGAGCAGTTTGAGGTCGACTTTGGGGGCTTTGAGTTCACTCCAATCCTCATCGAAACTAGTCTCACCATTGCTAGCTTCTTGCTCGTCCTCTAGGTCGACATCTAAGGCACTCATGTAGTCAATTTCCAAAGCACTCACATTGTTTTCCAACCCATTTTTGACAAGTTCTTCGTCATTTAGCTCCAAAAACGAGTTCTCTCCATCAATTTCCTTGTGCGAATTTAGCAGCTTCATGTAACCAACACTCTCCTCATGAAGATACCCGTTCTCACCATGCTCCTTTGTCAAAGCAATTTCAAGATGATCCTCCAAGTTTAACTCCTCTAGAAGCTCATCCGCTAGCTCCTCCATAGCTTCAATGTAGAAGACTTGACCATCGATAGTGGGCTTCTTCATCATCTCATTGATGTCAAATTTAAGGACATCGTCTTTGCCCAAATGAAGATCAATCTTCCCTTTCCGCACATCTATGATAGCTCCGGCGGTGGCTAAAAATGGCCTTCCAAAGATGAGAGGATCTTTGGGTTCTTCATCCATCTCAAGAACAACAAAATCGGTGGGTACCTCAAAGTCTCCAATTCGTACCGGTAAATCTTCAAGCATTCCAATTGGGTGTCGTACCGACCTATCCGCTAGCACGAGAGAGATTCTACAAGTCTTGTAGACGGTGAAGCCAAGACGTTTTGCCACCGAGAAAGGCATCAAACTCACACTTGCTTCAAGATCACACAAGCAATGTTTGAAGGCTAGTGGCCCAAGAGCACAAGGAAGAGTAAAACTTCTGGGATCTCTCAACTTCTTTGGTATAACTTTCCTTTGAATTATGGCCTACACTCATGGGAAAGAACAACCATTCCTTCTAAATCCTTGGTTCTATCCTTGATTGTGTCTTTGAGAAACTTGTTATATTGTGGGACTAACAAGAAAGCATCAACCAAGGGCATAGTTCCCTTAGCTTTACCCAAAACAGCATCATCTTCACCCACATTCTCTTCATTCTCAATGACCACCTCCCCACTTTGGTTCTCAATGTCCTCGTTGAGATTAGATGGAAGCTCTCGTGAGGGAAGCTCCTTTCCACTACGCAATGAAATAGCGTTGCAAAACTCATTTGGATTAGCTTCGGGTTTTCCCGGTAAAGTACCTTGGGGGCGTGTCGAAGAAGAAGCTCCTCTACCTTCGATTTGCTTGATCTTAAACGACAATGACTCAAATTTGGAGTTGAGGTCATTGTAAGAAATGTCCACCTTGTTGTGGATTTCCGCCATTTTTTTACTCAAATCCATGGCTCCTTGAGCTTGGCCTTGTAATAGTTGTTGAAGCATGTCCTTCATCTCATTTTCTTGAGGCGTTGTGTTGCTCGCTTGTCCTTGTTGCACAAAACCGGGTGGGGTAGATTGTTGCTTTGGTTGAAACCCACCTTGGTTTCCTTGAAAGTTGTTCCTTGGAACAAATGGTTTTTGTTGGTTGGAAGGGACGAAGTTCTTTTGTTGAAAGCCTTGACCTTTAGTGTTTTGTTGAGGATACACTTGGTCTTGAGGATTCGCCACATTGTTGCTTCTATAGGAAAAATTTGGGTGATTCCTATAGTTTGAGTTGAAACCTCCTTGGTAGCCACCTTGACCACCCACATAATTGACCTCTTCTTGCTTATTATCGCCATCAACTCCCTCTTGATAGTTTTGGTTGTCCTCGTAATCACCAACAAAGTTGACGGTTGATTGTGAAACTTGGATAAGCTTATCCATCTTGTCGTTTAGAGCTTTGATCTCCCTTCTCGTCTTTTGATCATCAAACTCTCCACCGCCCCTTGAAGATCTATCATAGTCTTCTCCATAATTACCGTCGCTTTGTGCCAAGTTTTCCACCAATTGTAAGCCGTCATCCACTTCTTTTCCCAAGAAATTTCCATTACTCGCGGTATCAAGTAGCATACGAAACTTGGGAAGGACACCGCGGTAAAGAGTGCTAAGAAGATACTCGTCCGAGAAACTGTGGTGAGGACATCGCATAGTGAAACCTTTGAAGCGTTCCCAAGCCTCACAAAAACTCTCGTTTCCCTTTTTAGTGAAGCTTGATATCTCATTTCGAAGCCTTGATGTTCTTGTGGTGGAGAAAAATTTTGCAAGAAAATCCTTCTTGCATTGGTCCCAAGTTTTGATTGAATCTTGTGGAAGGTTCTTTTCCCATTGATGTGTCTTGTCCCCAAGCGAGAATGGGAACAAGCGCAACTTGAAACCATCTTCCGAGACTCCATTGATTTTGGTCATACCACAAATGCGATCGAATTGATCCAAGTGGTCTAATGGGTCCTCCATGGCCAGCCCATGGAACTTGTTGTTTTGCACCATAGAGATAATACCGGATTTGATCTCAAAGTTATTGTGTTCAACCGGTGGTGGAGCTATCCCTTGGCGGTTAGCCTGTGTGTTTGGTGTATCACCGGCTCCAATTGGTCTTGGAGGTCGTGGTAGATGAATTGGAACTCGGTGCACACCAACATCTTGGTGACCAACACCATGAACGGGTGCTTCTTGGTTTCCAATCGGAGGGTCTTGAGATGCATCCATACCCAACCTTTCAATGTGTTGAGCACGCCTTCGTTCTTGTCTTTCTCTTGTATTTGCTCTTTCTAACTCACGGATGTCGTCAACACGTTCAACAAGGTTTGCACTTCCTCTTGATCTCGTGTTCATGCTATATGAGAAGAGGAGAAAATAAAGCGAAAGAGATTAGGTAACAAAGTAAAGATAAAACTTAGTCTCAAGAAGAATACAAATCCTAATGATTAATGTTAAACCCAAATGGCAACGGCGCCAAATTGATAACGGATACTTTCGTGTTCAATTATCCAAGTGTACTCATGTCATTGTAGCACTTGAGATGTCAATCCATAATGGGTTAAGATTAAACACTAAGAATACATAAAACTTCTCAATCTAAGTAATTCAAGAAGAGGTTTTCTAACAACCTAAGTAATATTGAAAACAAGCTCTATTTAACTAAAGTAAAAGATAGAAACTTAAACTAAAACGCAAATTATGGTTTAAGAAAATATTAAAAACGAATCCAAGGGTGAAGTATGCGACTGCTGGTAACTTTAGAGGTTCACAATGATGCCAATATACTCAAGTAATGTTAATCCTTAGACTAAAATCATTAAACAAGACTAACACAATTCTTTGGAATTATTCACTTTGGAAATTACCAAATCAAGAACAAATTCTCATTTGTGATTTAATAATTTCCAAGCATTAGAAACAAGATCATTTAATCAATAAAAACCTTAGACAACTATTTCCATAGGCTAAGAATGTAATATCCTTTGATTAGTTCATTAGAGAATTTCATCGAACACATTCCGGGCGAGAAATTCCCTATGATCTAAATCAACTTAATCAAGGCCAATTTAGCATTTAGAACACTAAACAAGGAATGATCATTAATAATCTAGGCCCTAACATCATTGATTCACACTAAAATTACATAAATATACTTCACCCTAGAATTCTAGAAAACTACTCACAACCCATGTTTATCTCCACAAATTAAATCCCATAAAGGAAGTGTTTAGATTCATGGAAGATGATAAGAAGATAGATAGATGATAGAATTAAACAAGAACTTTCATAAATCACTCAAGAATCTCTTACAATCTCCCTTTTTCTCTCTAAAGTCGAGTTTTTCCAAGTCAAAAACAAGATAGATGCTTAATTAGGTCTCTAATAATTTATACAAAGTTTGGTCGCAGGAGTCACATCAGGGTGCATCATACCGATGCAGCACCCCGATGTGAGTTAGCCGAATTGTCGATGCAGGACCCCGAAATGGCTTCTGTTTTCCTCTTCTCCTTGTACTTCTCTTCCTTTGGCGATTTCCTTTGCTCTTGATCCAAATGCCATCATTTCCAAACTCCTCAATGCTTCCATAAGCACCTAGAAACACTCCAAACAATGCAAGACTCACTAGGACCTATTCTAAACTGACTAATGTCTCTAAGTTGATGGAATGTTAAGGTAAAGCTACAAGAATGCATACAAAAGACACAAAAGCCAAATGAAATGTACGTTAAAAAGAGTTCAAATATGCAAATATCACCCGTGGCTGGGTCCTCCTTTTCGCAATTGGAGTGAGGTGAGTCTTTAACCAGTCGCGATTGTGGTATTCGATCCTTGGGCCTGTTGGTTGTACCTCCGAACTGCAGATCTCGTGCGAGGTCGCCGAACTGATGGTGAGGCTCTCGGGTCTTGATTCCCGAGGTGGCGTTATTCCATGCGGAGTCAAAGATAAATGGAGAGGAGAGATCATGTAGCTCGTGACGTCATCTTTCCTGGGATGGGAATTGGTTTCCCGTTGTCTGTCCCGGAGCCAAGCCTCTTTGAAGCTTTGTTATGCGGGAGCTGAGGGCGTTCTGGGCGACTCTAAGTTCGCCGAACTGGATGTCGCTCACGTGAGACATTTCGTCTATCTCGTGGAGAAGCGTTTGGTAGAGGGCCATCGCTTCTTCATGTGGAATCGGAGCTCCTGGCGCGTTTTTGTGGAGTGGTGGTGGCAGCGGCAATTGCAGCTCGGTGTTGACGGGGATCCTTCCGTTTCGGTCTTCGGGATCATCTCTGAGGGGAGATCGATCGACTGGTGTTCCTGACATCGCCGAAATGCTTTGCGTGATGAGAATTTCATGTTCCCCACAAACGGCGGCAATTGTTGAAACCGGTTCGGACACAACAAGTTAAATAACAAGAGGGATCGGGAAATCTCGTTTATTATAGCAATCTCGGCGAATACAAGGAATTTTTAGTGATTAAAGCAAGAAACTAAGAAAACGAGCTGGAGGTCTCGAGCTAGGGTTTCTAGGTCTCTTGCGGCGAAGTGGACGTGCGTGCGAATGAGGTAGCTCTCCGTATATATACGCCTCTGAGTCGGTCGGATTTCCTTATTCTTCGGAGGTCGGATATGGAAAGATCCCTTATTCTTCGGAGTAGGTAGGGAAATCTTCCATTTTGCTCCGGGATTTGCGGACGACGGGCAATCTTCCTTTATTCTCTGAGTCCGAAGAAAGGAAATCTTCCTTTCTTCTCTAAGGTCGGCTACAACGTGGGCCATCCGGGGTTAATGGGCCAGAGGTCGCCTTATGGGCCGAGCTAGTGCAGACGGATCCTAGACTCGCGTGGGCCGATCTGGGCGAACCGAAGTGGGTTCCTCTGAGTCAACGCGGAAATTTGACCGGTTCGAGGTCGGTTTACGATAGGTTTAAGGGGTGTGTTAAACACACCTCCAACAACGACTTATCCTTATCTCTTATCCTTATCTTTTATGTTGTTGTGTGTTTAGTCGTTTGAGTCACTCGTATCCCTATCCTTATGTTGAAAGTTCTTTTTAATTATTGAGTTTGTGTGATGGTGGTGAGCATGTCTCCCAAAACCAGTTATCAACCATGTCGTAATGTATTTTTATTTTTAAATAATAAACATTGCTCTAGTAAGTTGGTTTTTTTTTCACTGTCTTCATTATTTCTCTAATAATGAAACAAAAACCATTAATTGCCTATATGATAGATTATAATAGTATAGAAACAACTGAGCTTGTGACACCTAATTCCCAAAGCCACCGAATCTCATTTCATTATTATCAAATATATATGTATATATATATATATATAGCCATGTCCATGTGGTACAACTAGTAACCATTCTATCACATTGCTCCTTTTTTCAGTGGTAGTTTTTGATTCCTTAGTAGGTTTCTTAACCCAAAAAAATTAAAATAAAAAATAATTGTGAACAGTGTAAAAACCGGTTCTTAAATAAGAATTTTAAGAACCGGTTCTTAAATAAAAATTTTAAGAACCGGTTCTTAAGGGGTTCTTACACTGTTCTTAGTCACGTGTCATTTTCTAATTGGTCGGATTTTATTTTTTTGCCAGTTTTTTTTTTGCTGGATTTTTTTTAAACTTTTTCTTAACTTCAACTTTAAAATTCTAAATTTTTTTAACATATTAATGAATTGGAATCGTTCGGTGGGTGAACAGGAAGCGATTCATAGACAAAATCAAAAAGAAACCCCAAATTGAGCGTTCTTTTGCATTTTTTTTTCAAAATCTATGTTTAAAATATTATGTTTTTATGTCAACTATGTTTAATTAAAAAAATAAACTCTATTTAAAATAAAACAAAATTATTAAATTTTTTTTTTTAAGAACTCTAATGGAGTTCTACCAATAAAACAGCAAAAACCGAAATTTCTTAACATAGTTTCTTAACTTCAAATTTATAATTAAATATTACTTAAGAAACCCAAATGGTTTCTCCCAATAATGATGCTCTTACAAAATAGGACAATACTTACTGTAGTACTATTATTAATTGTGCATGTTATTTCACTTGAATAGCGTCCACAAATTTACCTAAAAGAAAATGATAAGGTGCAAAAGTCATTTAATATAGTTATCAAATAACCATTTTTACAACAACAAAAAAAACACACACATTTTTACCATAAAGATAGTGTAAAAGCGAGAGTGATCCTCATGTTTCTATTTTGGTTTAATTTCTGTTTCAATCATTTTTTTCCCTTCGTTTAATGATTTGCATTACTTCATTAATTAATATAGTTATCAAATCACTAATTTTACAGAAAAACCTTTTTACCATAAAGATAGTGTAAAAGCGAGAGTGGTCGTTTCTATAATATTTTGTTTTCAATCTTTTTTTCCCGTCGTTTAATGATTTGTATTAATTCGTATGGGCAATATCACCAATGAAATTTTCATTTGTATACTCTCTAGACTACAATGTTATTTTTCTTTTGATTAATATAACTTTTCCAAAAGACGAAATCACTCGGGCTTTACTTCCAAAATCAGTTTTNATAGAAATATCCTTCTAGTATATATCGTCTCTATTTTCTCTAAAAGATTTCCAAGTCCAAGCATTGACACAATCACATAAAAGACAATCAATATTTAAAAGAAAAGCAAGCAGCCGGAAAAACTTGTGCTGTATCGTTTAAAATTGTTATGAAAGGTTGAATAATTATCCTTTCACCAATCCATTTAGTGGACATTTCACTATCTCATTATTTTATATTATTTGTTGTACTATAAATATGAATGTTGTGCGAAGTAAATAAATTGCTCATTCTTCTCTCTCTCACCTCATACACATAACTCTCTGGATCTCTCTCTTCTCATTCTTTCAGTCATCATTTCTCCCATTTATTTAAATATACTCTCATCATTCATATATACATATATATCTATATATCTCACCTTATATATAGAATATAAAATATTATAGTTTATAACATGTTATCAGCACGATCGTCTCCCGATCCGTTCATATACCGAAAAAGCACGATCGTCTCCCGATCCGTTCATATACCGAAAAAGCACGATCGTTTCCCCGATCCGTTTATATACCGAAAAAGGTGACGTTTAATTTATGTTCAATCTTTTACGTTTATATATTGTTTCGAGGTGATAGGCGATGCATTCCCCGAACCGATCGTTATGAAAGGTTATGTCTTCACGATCATGATCATATGAGACTATGTCTCCTCAGATCATATGGCAGGCTCTACCTCCATGAAATGAATGTCCTGAAGACATTCTCAATTTCGTCAAGAAGATGGAAATTTTACAGTTATTATTATCGGAGCGCGTCTCTGCCGCCCCATTATTAATTTCTTATTTTCGCAATAATTACTTATCGCACTTTATTTATTGTCAATATTATATTGGACGGCTGAGCCGCCACATATTTTATCTGCTGTTTAAATATGGTTGATTCTCTTACAATAATTTTGCTGTTAATATTTGTTTATATTATGGTTTTTATATAAAGAGGCTCGGCCACCTGTATATAACCATTTTTATCTGAAATTTGGTAAATTTATCTGATTGATTATCAAAAGTTTTCAAATCGATTTTTCGCCATTTCCAACGGTCATAAAACGGCTATAAAAACGGCAAGTGAACAGTATTTTCAATCTATAAATATACTTATCTTTCATTCATTATTTTCACTCAAAATCTCTCATCTTCACTAAAAATTCTTTCTAAGAAAATCATTTGTTTTTACAAAGAAGAAGAAGAAAAATGGTTCATCCGCTTTTAGTCTTTGTAATAGGTTTTATGCTTGTTTCTTTTTACGGTTTACTCGTCGGAGAATTTTCTCCCGGGAAATATGTGATGAATTTTATTTTGATGTTTTATGCACTTGTATTTATTTTAATTGCGCTATTTATTCCGGCGACTCCTATGTTTTAAATTGCTATGTATTCCTTAAAATTGCAATATTATATTTAAATATATGTTTAATAAAATATTAATTTATGATTTCAGTTATCATGTCAAACTTGACAAAGCTCGAGATTACTGCCCTTGATATTTCTGGGAAAAACTATATGACATGGGCAGTAGCTGCAAAAATGCACCTCAAAGGGAAAAAACTTCTTAATACCATTGATGCGTCAGAAACGACATCGGATGAGAACAAGGCAAATGTCATGGTATTTTTGTTCCACCACATCCATGATGGTCTAAAAGACCAATACATCACAAAATAAGATCCTGCAGATCTCTGGAAATCACTCAAAGATAGGTTTGATCACTAGAAATACGTGATCTTACCAAAAGCCAAACATGAGTGGCTGAATCTGCGGTTTCAAGATTACAAAAGTGTTGGTGAATATAATTCCGCTCTGTTCGGGATCACCTCAAGGATGGTGTTATGTGGAGAAGAAGTAAGCGGTTATGATATGATCGAGAGAACAATCCAAACATTTTATCCTAGAAATGTAATCATGGAACAACAATATCGGGCAAAAGGGTACACTCTTTACTCAGAGTTGATGCAAACCCTCCTTGTTGCAGAGCAAAATAATCAGCTCGTGATGCTAAACCATCAGACTCGTCCAACTGGATCAGCTCCATTCCCAGAAGCGAATGTTGTATCATCCAGTTACAATAATTGGCAACGACATGGACCCGGTACAGGCTGTGGTCGTGGTCATGGTCATGGTCGAGAACGTGGTCGTGGACGTGGTCGCGGCCAAGGAAGAGGATTTCATTTTAATAATTTCAACACCGGGAGAATTGATAAAAATTCTCAAGAGAATAAAGTTGGTAAGACAATGAACAAGCATTATGAAAATGCTTGCTACATATGTGGCATAAAAGGACATTGGTCTAATACATGTCGTACACCAAGACATTTGGCCGATCTGTATCAAAAATCCCAAAAAGGAAAAGAAAAGGAAGGTGAAACCAACTTCATCTATGATGAATCCGGACCCTCTTTTGATGGCATTGATAATGATGCACATCTCGATCTTTCTGATTTCCTCGTTGATCCTGAGGATATCAACGCCCAAAAAGTTGACTAAAATAAGCTATTTTTTCTTTTTGTAAATGTATGTTATATGTATTTTTGTTATAAAAGTGTGTTGTAAAATAAGCTATTAATGTATTTTGTATGAATAATTTAAATCCAGAATATGTCAAGATCTGAGATTCGGGATGGAGATTTATGTCTAGTAGACTGTGCCACAACGCACACAATACTTAAAGATAAAAAGTACTTCTCCTCTCTAAATTTAAAAAGTTCCGCTGGAAGCGTGAATACTATATAAGGGAATGCAAAGATTATTATGGGCTCTGGAAGAGCTTGTTTTTCAATGCCAAGGGAAACAAAGTTTGAAGTGCAAGATGCACTATATTCCCCTAAATCCCAGAGAAACTTGATAAGTTTCAGAGATATTCTCAGAAATAGATATCGTATAGAAACCATGAATAAGTATGGCATTGAATATATTTGCATCACATCACTAATTTCGGAAAAGAAAGTTATATTAGAGGAACTACCAGCATTATCTTCTGGATTATATTCCACAAATATTCATATAGTTAAATAATATATTACAGTAAACCCAAAGTTTACTAGTACATTTAATGTGTGGCATGAAAGACTTGGCCACCCTGGTTCAGTCATGATGAGAAAGATTGTGCAAAATCCGAATGGCCACCGGTTGAAAAACCAGAAGATTTTTCAATCGGGAGAGTTTTCATGTAATGCATGTTCTCAAGGAAAACTCATAATTTGGCCATCACCATCCAAAATTGGGAATGAATCTCCAGTATTCTTGGAAAGAATATATGGTGATATATGTGAGCCTATCCACCCACCATGCGGGCCATTTCGATATTTTATGGTATTGATTGACGCATCTAGTAGATGGTCACATGTGTGTCTATTGACAACACGAAATACGGCTTTCGCAAAATTCATTGCCCAAATAATCAGGTTGAAATCACAATTCCCTGAATACGCCATAAAGAAAGTTAGGCTTGATAACGCTGATGAATTCACTTCACAAGCCTTTAATAACTATTGTATGTCAATGGGAATCGATGTTGAGCATCCGGTCCCCCATGTACATACACAAAATGGCATGGCTGAATCTTTGATTAAGCGTCTGCAAGTTATTGATAGACCATTAATATTGAGAACAAAGCTCTCAATTTCTATATGGGGTCATGCTATCTTGCATGATGCGTCATTGGTCCAGATAAGACCAAGCGCATATAATAAACATTCCCCTTTACAATTACATCTGGCCAGGAGCCAAATGTATCTCATCTCTGTGTTTTTGGTTGTGCGGTTTATGTTCTTATAGCCCCACCGCAAAGAACAAAAATGGGGCCACAAAGGAGATTGGGTATATACGTTGGTTATACATCACCAAGTATAATTCGGTACCTTGAACCGCAAACCGGTGATATGTTTACGGCTCATTTTGCCGATTGCCATTTTAATGAAGATGAATTTCCAGCGTTAGGGGGAGGAATTAAAGAGATTCCAAAAGATGTTACATGATCCACACCGTCTTTGTTGCACCTAGATCCCCCTACAAATCAACGCGAACTTGAAGTTCAGAAAATAGTTCATTTACAAAATATGGCAAATCAATTACCAGATGCGTTCACGGATACAAAAAGGGTGACAAAGTCATATATACCCGCTGTGAATGCTCCATCAAGAATTAACGTTCTTGAAGAACAAATTGATGGGAATAGAGCAAATGAACCCAAAATTCAGTTGAAAAGGGGGAGGCAAATTGGTTCTAAAAACAAAAATCCCCGGAAGAAAAATAAATTGGGAGAACAAAACGAAAAGGTTCCCGAAGACCATATAAAGAAAAATGTCCAGAAGACATATATGAAAATGGTCCAGAAGAACCACATACAGAGAAAAGTCTTGAAGACGAAAATGACAAAGAAAAATATGATATTTCCATTAACTATGCCCAAGACGGAAAAATATGGGATAGAAATGAAATAGAAGATAATGATGGAATTTTCTCATTCTCTGTATCCAAAGACATTGATTATGAAGTTGATGATCCAGACCCAAGGTCCGTATCAGAGTGACACAAAAGGCCTGATTGGGAGAAATGGCAAATGGACATGAAAAATGAATTATTCTCCCTCAATAAAAGAAATGTTTTTGGACCTATTGTCACTACACCCAAAAATGTAAAACCGGTTGGGTACAAGTGGGTTTTTGTGCGAAAAAGAAATGAGAAAAATGAAATCACAAGATATAAAGCTCGACTTGTGGCACAAAATTTTTTTTCAAAGACCGTGAATTGATTATGAAGAAACATATTCCCCGGTTATGAATGCAATTACATTCAGATTTTTAATGAGCCTTGCGGCATCTAAAAATCTAGAAATGTATTTTATGGATGTTGTGACAGCATATCTATATGGATCACTTGATAATGATTTATATATGAGGATCCCAGAAGGATTAAAAATGCATGCAGCGTTAAACTCAAAATCTAGAGAGATATGTGCGATCAAATTACAACGATCACTTTACGGATTAAAACAATCCGGGCGCATTTGGTATAATCGCTTAAGCGAATATTTGCAAAAGAAAGGGTATGTGAATAATGCAATTTGCCCTTGTGTCTTTATTAAGAAATCCTCATCAGGATTTGTGATCATTGCTGTATATGTTGATGACCTGAACATCATTGGAACTCAAAAAGAAATTGATGATGTAATAACTCATATGAAAGAAGAGTTCGGAATGAAAGATCTGGGACAGAAAAAAAATTTATCTTGGACTCCAGATAGAGCACTTCCGAGATGGAGTATTTGTGCATCAATCAAATTATACCAAAAAAATATTACAACGTTTTTATATGGATAAAGCGAATCCTTTGAGTACTCTAATGGTTAATTGATCCCTCAATACTGAAAAAGATCCATTCCGACCTTGTGAAGATAACGAGGAAGAGTTAGGTCCTGAAGTACCTTATATGAGCGCTATTGGTGGACATATGTATCTTGCAAATTGTACCCGACCGGATATAGCATTTGCTACAAATCTACTTGCAAGATATAGTTCGTCACCTACGCGCAGACATTGGAATGTGATAAAACATATTTTTCGTTACGTTCAAGGAACACTTGATTTGGGATTATTTTATCCTCGAAATTCCAAATTTGGCTTAGTTGGTTTTGCAGATGCAGGATATTTATCATATCCGCATAAATCTCAGTCGCAAACTGGATATGTTTTCACCAATGGAGGAACTGCAATCTCATGGCGATCCCAAATACAAACTTTGGTTTGCCACTTCTTCAAATCATGCAGAAATTATGCGCTTCATGAGGCATGTAGAGAATGTGTATGAGTCAGATCCATAACTCACCACATTCAAGAAGCCACCAGAATAATCACCATCAAAGAACCAACAATCTTGTATGAAGATAACGCTGCATGTGTTGCCCAGACAAAAGAAGGCTATATCAAGAGCGACATAACGAAACATATTCTTCCAAAAAAATTTTCTTACACTAAAGAGCTCGAGAAAAATCAAAAAGTGGATATCCTATATATTCGCTCAAGTGACAACGCAGTAGATTTATTTACCAAGGCGCTTCCTACTACAACATTCAAGAAACATATTCAAAGTATTGGAATGCGTCATCTACGTGATCTATAAGGAAGAGATCATATTCATCATTTCGAGGGAGAAACTACACTCTTTTTCTCTTATCATAGTTTTTATCCTATTGGATTTTTCCATGATTAAGTTTTTAACGAAGCAGTACGCAATACATTAACAGTGATGGATAATTAAGGGGGAGTATTAATCATCATTTCACCAACCCATTTAGCGGACATTCCATTATCTCATTATTTTATATTATTTGTTGTACTATAAATATGAGTGTTGTGCGAAAGTAAATAAATTGCTCATTCTTCTCTCTCTCACCACATACACATAACTCTCTCGATCTCTCTCTTCTCATTCCTTCAGTCATCATTTCTCCCCTTTATTTAAGTATACTCTCATCATTCATATATACATATATATCTATATATCTCACCTTATATATAGAATATAAAATATTATAGTTTATAACAAAAATATTTTTTTTGACATACATTTAAAATACACCACTTTTTCTCTAATTGATTATGCTTTATTTAATAAAAAAGTACAGTTTTTATGACGTTAACTATTTCATTGTTACTCATTTTACTTAATTTTTTAATATAAATTTCATTTAAATTTAGACATTCATCAAAACTACAATAAATATAAATTAGACATGGATTAAATGAACATTTCAAATAGTCCTCCATGTAAAAAATTTCAACCATATGTGATCTTGAAGCAAGTGTGAGCTTGATGCTGCTGTCAGTCGCAAAGCGCCTCGGTTTCATTCATTACAAAACCTATAGAATATCTCTCGTTCTAGCGGACAGGTCGGTGAGACACCCAGTTGGACTACTTGAGGACTTGCCAGTCATAATCGGAAACTTTGTGGTGCCTACCGATTTTGTGGTTTTAGATATGGATGAAGAACCCAAAGATCCTCTCATCTTTGAAAGACCGTTCTTAGCCACTACCGGCGCAATCATTGACGTAAGGAAAGGCAAAATCGACCTCCACTTGGGCAAAGACGATGTTCTTCAATTCGACATCAATGATGTGATGAAAAAGCCCACAATTGACGGTCAAGCCTTCTACATAAAGGCTATGGAAGAATTGGCGGATGAGCTGTTAGAAGAGTTAGCCTTGGAAGATCATCTCCAAGTGGCGTTGACTAAGAATCAAAGAGAACATGAGTTTCTTCACACTGAAAGTATTGAGTACGCAAGGATACTTGACTCGCACAGAGCACTTGTTGGAGAGAATTCATTCTTGGAACTAGAGCGCGAAGAGCCTGTCGATTTGGAACACAATGCGAGTGCTTTGGATGTTGACCTTGATGACTAGCAAGAAGCTAGCAATGGTGAGACTAGCTTTGATGATGACTGGAGCGATCTGAAAGCCCCAAAGGTGGACCTCAAACCGCTCCCAATTGGACTGAGGTATGCTTTCTTAGGTCCAAACGAGTTTTACCCGGTGATAGTTAATGATGAGCTTAGTGAAAATGAAATTGTCACTCTTTTAAAGGATTTGAAAAAGTTTAGGAAAGCCATTGGATATTCACTTGATGATATTAAAAGAATTTCCTCATCTCTTTGCACACATAGGGTCCATCTAGAAAATGAATGGATGACTTCTATCGACCATTAAAGAAGGTTAAATCCTAATTTGAAAGAGGTTGTCAAGAAAGAGATTCTTAAGCTTTTAGATGCGGGGATCATATACCATATCTCTGATAGTACTTGGGTGTCCCCGATCCATGTGGTGCCTAAAAAAGGTGGAATTACGGTGATAAAAAATGAAAAAGATGAACTAATCCCAACTAGGACTATCACCGGTCATAGGGTGTGTATTGATTATCGAAAGCTTAACTCCGCCACTAGAAAAGATCGTTTCCCTCTTCCCTTCATTGATCAAATGCTAGAAAGACTTGCAAAACCACTCATATTATTGTTTTCTTGATGGGTACTCGGGATTCTTTCAAATCCCGATTCACCCTAATGACCAAGAGAAGGCGACATTTACATGTCCATATGGTACCTTTGCTTATCGAAGGATGCCATTTGGACTTTGTACCGCACCTGCAACTTTTCAGAGGTGCATGATGTCGATCTTCTCAGATCTAATTGAAGATTTGGTATAGGTCTTTATGGATGATTTTTCGGTATATGGTGCCTCGTTTGCTGCTTGTTTGTCGAATCTTTGCAGGGTACTCACTAGATGCGGGGAGACAAATCTCGCATTGAATTGGGAGAAGTACCATTTTATGGTACGGGAAGGCATCGTGCTCGGCTATAAGATCTCGGAGAAGGGCATTGAAGTGGACAAAGCAAAAATCGAGGTCATGATGAGCCTAAAACCGCCAACCACGGTGAAAGGAATACGAAGCTTTTTGGGCCATGCCAGGTTCTATAGACGGTTCATCAAGGATTTCTCCAAGATAGCGAGACCACTCACTAGGCTTCTATGCAAGGAAGTGGAGTTTGTTTTCGATGACGAATGTTTGAAAGCATTCTTGGAGATCAAGAAAGCTCTTGTGAGCGCCCCGATAGTGCAAGCACCGGACTGGAGTCTCCCTTTTGAAATCATGTGTGATGCTAGCGACTTTGCGGTTGGCGCGGTTTTGGGTCAGAAAAAGGACAAAAAGATCCACGTGATCTATTATGCAAGCAGAACCATGGATGATGCCCAAACAAAGTACCCAACCACGGAAAATGAGCTCTTAGCGGTGGTATTTGCTTTTGAGAAGTTTCGCTCCTACTTGGTTGGATCCAAGATTGTGGTTTACACAGATCATGCCGCCTTGATAGCTAAGAAGGATGCTAAGCCGAGACTTCTAAGATGGATTCTCCTTCTACAAGAGTTTGACATGGAAATTAAAGACAAGAAGGGCATCGAAAATGGAGTAGCAGACCACTTGTCTCGGTTGAGGATTAATGAAGATGCAATCCCAATAGATGATTCTCTCCCCCGAGGAACATCTAATGCTCATGGAGATTTTGAAGAAAAGCTATCATGCGGGATTGAAACTCGAGAAAGTCAAGAGTTTGAAGGAGCAAGACTTGCCTTGGTACGCTGATTTCGTGAACTATCTAGCTTGTGGAAGAGAACCGTCAAACTTGGATAGCTACCACAAGAAGAAGTTTTTTAGAAACATCACACATTTCTTTTGGTATGAGCCTTACCTCTACAAGCGGTGTTCATATGGTCTTTACCGAAGGTGCATTCCAGAAGAGGAAGTGAATGGAGTGTTATATCATTGTTATGGCTCGGTTTATGGAGGACACTTCGTATCTTTCAAAACCGCAACAAAGGTGCTTCATTCCGGATTATGGTGGCCTAGCCTATTCAAAGATGCCCATGCCTATGTCTCCACCTGTGACGCTTGCCAAAGATGAGGCAACATAAGTAGAAGGGACGAAATGCACCAAAATCCGATCTTGGAGGTTAAAATATTTAATGTATGGGGAATAGATTTCATGGGACCGTTCTCATCTTCTTACGGGAATCAATACATATTGGTGGCGGTGGACTATGTTTCTAAGTGGGTCGAAGCCATAGCAAACCCGACTAATGACGCCAAGGTGGTCATTAAGCTCTTTAAAACGATCATCTTTGCAAGGTTCGGGATACCGAGAGTGGTGATTAGTGATGGCGGAAGCCAATTCATTAATAAGGTGTTCGAGAGCTTGCTCAAGAAGCATGGGGTTAAGCACAAGGTGGCCACGCCCTACCATCCTCAAACTAGCGGTCAAGTGGACGTCTTAAACCGCCAAATCAAAGCCATATTGGAGAAGACCGTGGGTAGTTCAAGAAAGGATTGGTCTAAGAAGCTAGACGATGCACTATGGGCTTACCGAACCGCATTCAAAACACCAATCGGGACAACACCGTTCAATATACTCTACGGGAAGTCGTGCCACTTACTAGTCGAACTCGAGTACAAAGCTCCGTGGGCAGTAAAAATTCTCAACTTCGACATCAAAACCGCCTCGAAAAGATGCTTGATACAATTGCACGAGCTCGATGAGATCCGCCTCGATGCGTATGAAAGTTCGCGGATTTACAAGGAGAGAACAAAAGCGTTTTATGACAAAAAAATCGTGCGGAAAGATGTCAAAGTCGGAGACCAAGTTCTGCGATTCAATTCCCGGTTGAAGTTGTTTCCCGGGAAACTCAAGTCGAGATGGACGGGACCGTTCAAGGTGACGGAGGTGCAACCTTACGGTGCGGTGACACTTTGGAACAAAACTGGTGGAGAATTCACGGTGAATGGTCAACGAATCAAGCCCTATCACGCATCCGATTTCATTGAGGAGGAGGCCTCTGTTCTTCTCTCAAACCCATTACCCTTCTAAACGGGCATCAAACGTCAAGCTTACCGACGTTAAACAAGCGCGCTTGGGAGGCAATCCCTCGGTATCATTTGTATATATGTTTATTTGTTTGTTTGAGTGTGATTTAATATTTGTTTTAGTGTGTTTTGATTTTACAGGGCGCTGGTGAGTAGTGGAAAAAGAATCAGGGTCAAAACGAAGAAAGCTCACAGATGAAGGCATTCTATCGGGGTCCTGACCGATAGACACGGCCGATAAACCACCACGTCTCCAACTCCAAGGTACCTCACTTAACACCTTGTACATACTTTTTGATTTGCATTTTTACTCTCTCTTTGGATTTGTTTCACACCGAGATGGTGTGATTTAAGTCCGGGAGAGAGGGTCTTTGTCATTTAACATTGTTTTCTTTGTCTTATTTTGTTTGTCTTTGAGTCATGAATATCTCCATCTTTTGTGGAATAACTCTGTCTCGAATGTGTTTTCTCATCTTTTTATTTGTCTTATTTTCTTTCTCTTTGAGTCTTGCATTGCACATATTATATTGCATAGAAAAACCAAAAAAAAATTAAAATTTTGAAAAATCCAAAAAGAAGTCATGTAGTTTGCATAGTCTCATCTTCATTTTAGGATTGAGTCTAGAAGCATATAGAATTGTATTGCATAGGGGACAATGATAGAAACCACTAAAAGCTTAGTTTAGAACTCGATGTGATACCCTTAGTAATATTATCATGTCGCTTGAACAACCTTTTTGAAACTCGAAAACTCTTTGCTTTGATCTCTCTACTCTTAACTTGTTGTCTTGCAATTACTTGTTTAATTTGAAATCAACCCCTTTGATATTGGACTTAAATGAATTTAATCGTCACGCTTATGGGCTTGTAATACATAACCATGGTTCAAAGAAAACACTCGGGTTATCTTATCCACTTTTACCACTCTCTAATAACCCGAGTGACCATTCTCATCTTTAGAATGGTTCCTTACCTTTTGCCTTAACAGTTTTCTTTCTACCCCTCGTTGTTTGATTGCGTGAGGCATTTTTCTTGATAATGCTATTGTGTGTAAAATCTTGTAAGTATCGGGAATGACAAAGGTTAGCTTTCATTTTTAGCTAGTCTAAGTTGTTCAAAGAAAAAGGGCTAGCATTAAGATGGGGATCAATGGAATGAATGGTATTTGGTTTGGGGAACATGAGCTCACGAAAAGTGAGATGAGAATTGGTTGAAAAAGCAAACTCTAGAAAAGTGCTTAAAAGAAAGACCCTAGGAAAGAAAAAGAAAAAACACTCTCCATGTTTGAAAAAAGAGAAAGAATAAAAAGTTTAGGGAGAGTAAAAAAAAAAGAAATGGATCGATTAAAAATGTCTCTAGGAGTTTGGAGTTTGGAAAAGAAAAGGGGGTTAAAAAGGGAGTTTGATTTAGCCAAAAGGGCTTTGGAGGTTTAATGAGCTTCAATGAAGTAAGATATATATGAGGAAATGGAATCACCATTGGGGTAGAATGCTTTGCTAGGAGGGTATAACAATGTGAGCTTAACTTTGTATGCATAAATTGTTTCTAGTCTTCCTTGCTTTCGGATAACATATAGCATTCCTTTTACTTGAGAGTAAGTCACCCAAAAAAAAAAGAGAATGAACCTCCTTGCACTCACATTAACTAGTGCCAAAAGCCTTTTCTTCCAAACCGATTGGACTTGATCACTTGTCCATTTGTGAGACCGCACCTTTAGAAAGATCAAATGAATGTGAGGGTTGGTTGAGAAGAGAACTTGTAGGCATGAGACACTGTTGTTAAGAGAAAAGATTAGGAGTTGCGATAAGCCTTGAATGAGTTAGAATGGATTAAGTGTTTGTTTTTGCAACATGCTAGTATTATTCAAGGTGATCATATCAAATGTTTACTAAGATCTTTTGGTTTTGAGTTCCCACTTTCAAACCTCTCTTTCGGTTTGTCTTCTCTTATTTGCTTGCGGACAAGCAAAAGGCAAGTCCGGGGGAGTTGAAAACACCATATTTTGCATGTTTTTAAGGTTTAGTTCCATAGGTTTTTAGTTCCAATTTGTATAGTTTTGTGATATTTTCATGCATTTAGGTCCAACTTGAGTCTCATTACATTTTAGATGTCCTATGTTGTATTTGCATTCTTTTTGGCTTGCTTGAGACATTTTCAGGTGTTCTTGGAGGAGTGAAGATAACCATCATAAAAGGTCATTGCGGTATATAGAGGTGCAGAATCAGGTTGAGACGTCAGAAGATTAGCATTATATGAAGGACTTACCACCGATGGATTGAGCTCATATTTTAATACAAGATAGATAAATGGATTAGCTTTCATTTGGAAGTTGTTTGAGGTCATTCCAACGGTGCGATTAAAAGTTATGGTACGTTTCGTGATGACCGTCCGGTCTGGCGAGCAGAAGAAGCAGGTGGAGAAAATCGACCGGAACGATCGATCCTCTATTGGAACGATCGATCCCTCAAAACATAAAATTTTGGAACGAGTTTCACCGCCCAGAACGACCCAGATCGATCGATCACAAATTTTTGGATCGATCGATCCCCTAATTTGACCAATTTCTAGGCCGAAACTCCCCAAAGTGCTTTAAAGATCGACTCATATGAAGGGTTTCGATTTGGTTTTAGCTTCCGAGATCTTCATGAGAGTTGTATATAATTGAGTTAGCTTTACAATGGAAGTGGTTTCAAGTCATTCCGATATGGGGTTCAAGATTATGGCGGATTTAGTGAAGACGTATCAAACCGAAAACTAGGTCTCCTGAAACAGTGTAAAAACGTCTTTGTAGCTACTTCACCTAATTTTTGGTGACTTTGGACGCCCAAAGATGTATAATTATTGGTCTTTGGATCAGATCTATGTATCTTTTATGACTTTTAACAAAAACTCTTGAGAGAAAACTTTGTTCTTGAATTAAAGATTTGCAATAGTGAAGTTTCCCTCAATGTTCTTCTACTTTTCTGTTTATTATGCTTATGGTTTTCATTTGTACGGTTTATTTTCGTGATTTAGCTATGTGTGAGTAGTTCTTTTAGGGTTCTTGGGTGAAGTAGATTAGGGTGATTCTAGGTTTGTTCTTGATGTTTAGGAGTTATATTACTTGAAATCCTTGCTCATTAAGTATTCTTAATACTATATTGGCATTGATCTAGTTGATCTAGAACCTAGGGAGTTTCATCACCCGGAAGGTGTTTGATGAAAGTCTTGAACAAATTTAATGAGTGCTCTTCATATCTTAGCCAACGAAAGTTGTAGTCTAAGGTGAATTGTGGCTATTTAGACTTTTGTTCATTGCTTGTTAGTCATAGAATCGCGAACAGACGTTTATGATGGTTTATGACTAAGAAAAAAGTTAACACCATGAATGTGGATTAATCTTTAGTAGTGTTCTAAAGCCTAAGGAGGTATTTAGTTGAATGTCTGAGCATTTTGAATAGATTAAAGAATCACCCGAGTCCTTAACTTTACCCGAAAATTCGTTTGTTTAAATTGATATTAAACGTTCTCTTAATTATTTTGCTTCTCGTTTATTGAAATCGAAATTGTGTCATGTCACTTATTAAATTTTTGTATGTTTCACTTATTCGATAAAAACTAAAACCCAATTATCGCTTAGATAGTATCTTGTATTCTTAGTGAGTCATTCTTATTTCTCTGTGGATTCAATCCCTAAGTGCTGCAATGACATGCCATTAAATTGTGGCATTGTGCACTGTGGGTAATTGTGCGAACCGTAAAAAGTTCACTATCAGTGACATGCACAAAACCCAAAAAAAATATGTTGCAAACCACATCTAGGATGTTTTTTTTATAGAATATGTTAATTATGGAGTGAAAATTAGAATTTTCAAAACTATAACACCGATCCAATAACTAGACCTAACTCGACCCAAATACAATTTAATAAAATATGATCAATTGCCCGACCCAAATCCTTAGAAAATCTGACCCGAGAAACTTAAAAAACAACCCAACCCGCGATTTGGTTGTCTCTCTTTGTTGTTTCGATCCACAAAAAATTGATTTGGTTTGCCGAGATATTTTTTCTTAATTTTTTTGAAATTTCCAATTGAAAGTCACTAAATTTATACCAGACTTGAAATGTGTGGCTTTTATCGATGGATTGCATTATCAAATTAGAGTCATTAGACCACAATGGTCAAATAGTCGACGGATTGTTTCTCTATGAATATATTCCTATCTCGTCTGTCTCTTTTGTTCCTTCTAAGAATTGTTCAATAAATCTGTGTCGCTTTTTAAGAGACAAAAGGGGACCAAATGACCTCTGTTTTTGCTGGTCATGTTATTGATTAAGGAGAGTAATGGCAAGGAAGAAGAGGGTGAAGGGTATAATGGTTAAAAAGCTATAAATCTCTAACTTTGACTATGTAATTAGTTATTGGATCGGATTTATTTTTGTGATCGGTTTTATAGTTTTGAAAATTCATAGATTTGAAAATTCTAACTTTGACTCCATAATTAACATAATATATAAAAACATCCCAAATGTGGTTTGTGACATATTTTTGTGCATATCACTATGCATTAAGTATTTGTTAGTGTAGCTGAATCAACATTTTGATACTTGGAATGTGTAGCCATATAATATCTTATAGTCTGTGTAGTTTACTATCATTTTCTCCAGTCGGGTCGCGTTGGTTATTTTTAATGGGTCAACGGACGGTACTGGTATCTGTCGTCCGATATACTGTTCCGGTGACAAAAAGGATGGTTACAGTGTTATCACATAACATGTGTTAGTTGATACATGTCACCATACAAATTATATATTTGGTGTAGTTGATGACTTGCCCCATAGAAAATGAAAAATTCTCTAAAAAGTTTGGCCCTCATAATGCCGACGGATTTTACCGTTAGACTGTTTTCTAGTGATGATTTGTAATTACATGCCTCGTAAAAAATTTTAATATCTTAATAATTTTTCTTTCGTTTTAAGAGAACGATAATATATTAACTTTTATTTGTTTCGATGATTTACTAAAATAAAGAACATAAGTACTTTTAAATGATTTAGATATGGTATTGATAACAATATTTCTTCAAATATACAGGATACATGGCTTCGTGAGTACATGTTATTGTTGCTTGTGTATCAAGAAATCCTTAGTCTCAGTGTATATGTAAAAACTGATACTCTGCCTTGCTTCCTTTAGGTTTATATCTTAAAACGTTAAGCAGAATCTGCGTCTTTTGCACGAATATCGTCGGGGAAAAAAATATATTCACTACAAAATCAACGAGGGGTCGATGGCCCAGTTTTCGGTCGATAAACACTCCGATCCCCATAGGACCGGTAATCTCAATCTCTAATGAATTAAGAAGCACTTGAAACGCGTTAATCAGGCTCCATGAGTGTAGGGAGAGTTTACTAGGAGCAATCTAAACCTCCTCGCACAATTCCATCATTATCTAGGAGAGGCTCTGACATAATCCTGCCTGGAAGCTAGAGGAGTATATGGTTGTGGATGCTCCGCATATCTCCCAACATCCACATACAAGATGTCGGTGTGAATTTTTCGAAGTCAACAAAGACCTTAACGACAAGGAACTCTTCGGAAGATGAAGAAAAGGGAGAAAGACGCCAGTCCGCCATCACGAAAACCGGAAGAAAGAAGCAAGAGAAAAGGACGGAAGAAGAGAAGTGACTCGAGTGGGGGGGGTGGAAGGCATAAAATTTGAAATGGAAGAATGCTAAAGGAAAAATCACCAGAGTAATTAAAAAAAAACAAGAGGAAGCTAAAAAGGATGAAGGTAATGCTGATTTTTAAAGATGCGTCTAATGAGATGCTTGGTTTGAGTGAGTTACCACTTGCATTCATTGAAAGTTTGCTAGAAACATTTCTGAAGTCGAGTGAATCTTTACAAGCTTCATTCTCGAAGACTCTTGTAAAAATGTACGTGAAACGGATTCAGCTATGAGAAAAGTGCTTGGTTTTAATAAACATAGGGTATTTCTTACCATAGATATATGGGTTGCTCCAAGGACAGATGTGAGTTACATGGTTATTACACAAAACAAATTTATTAAATAATTTTTAGAAAGTAGTTTTACCTATATATATATATACAAAAACGTTTTTTTACATATTTTCCTTTATTTTTAGAAAGTTTTTTTGTTTTTTCATATTAATACAATTTTTTTTGTTCGTAGGTCGTACCAGAATTACCAACGTGGCGGTAGTTCTCCTCGATCCACGCTTTAATCAACGCAGGGGCGACAAAGCAGTAGTATGGCCACACCAAATCCATCACCTTCTCAAAGTATAAATATTCAATAACTTAATATTTTTAAAAATAATTATTTCTTTAAATTTCTCGGAAATTGCTTGGAAAGTAGCTCCTCGGAAATCTGTTGGGCAATACACAAAAGCGACTAAAGTTTCTCTTTATGGCAGTTGCATACTGAGATTCAAACACTGGTCAAAAGGATGTGTAACTACACATCTTATACATGCAAGAACTAATGCTGAAACCCACCACATTCAGGTAATTATTGATACTCGATCTGGCATGTAAATAAGCTTCTTCTTCTCTCTTTAATTTACACATAAATCAATCGTCTAAGAAGTAGTATGAGCCTGCAGCCTTTTGCTCTCTGTCCTTGAGTGACTCTGATTTGTTGATCCTTGGCCTGAAGTTAGTCGGATCCCGTCTGAAAGTGATGTTTAGGTGCTGCAAATGCAAGGGGACAACATGTTTATTATGTAGAGGACCACTACTCATTCATATTAGTAAGACACAAAAAGAGTGTTAGAAGATCTAATTACCGATAAAAAGAGATTCATTCCGCTGAGCAGCGACTGCGGAGAATTAGCAACGCACTTCACGGCTGGCTGGCCTTGGTACACAATGACTCGGTCCGCCAGATAGGTCGCCATTATGAAATCATGCTCCACGATAAACGCGGTTTTCTTTGCGTGTAGGATGAACCGCTTGATCACCTTTGAAGCTGTGATCCGCTGCTGTGAGTCCAGATGCGCACTTGGCTCGTCAATCAGATAGATGTCTGCAGGCTTCCCAAGGCATAGAGTTATGGCAACCCTCTGCTTCTCTCCACCTGAGAGGTCGCATATCTGTTGATCCAACAGCTCCTCAATCTGGAGCGGTCTCACTACATCCGACAAAAACTGTGGATGCACATACGCATCACGGATCCTGTCATGCAGCAACTGTCTCACCTTACACGCGCGCTTCGAATCAATCCCTTGCGGTTTGTACGACACATTAAACGCTGGGATTCCCTGTTCATCTGGGAATGCGCCTGCCTGCCAAAACATTAGGTAGGATACAACTTTAAGTTTCGTTCCTTCAAAGTCTAACCACAAGGAGAGCAGAGGAAGAGGAGAAATCATCTACCAGCATCCGGATGAAGGTCGTTTTCCCTGTAGCATTCTCCCCGAGCATTACGATAATCTGAGAGTCTGTGAACTCCCCTCCCATCACTTCCAGCTTGAAATCCCCAACTGTCTTACTCATGTTTGGGTATTTGTATCTTGCATACGACTTCACTTCCCCATCACTCTCCAGTGGAGTATCAGATACCTTGGAAAGAAACAACAATTAACATATCAGTCACAAAACATCCGCCGCTTCTCTAGTGGGAGGACGGCTAGGAAAAAAAAGCTATACCTTGAAGGTCAGAGATTCATCCCTGAAACGCAAGTTTTCTGTGGGGATAAATCCAGCCAAGAACACGTTGATTCCTTCTCTGACAGAAAAGGGGAGAGTCACCACACCATATGCTGTCGGTTTGCCATACAAACAGCAAACAAAATCCGACAAATAGTCAAGGACGCTGAGGTCATGCTCCACCACAATAACGTAGCTGCAACAAAAATCCAAAGCCATATGTAAGCAGAGCATATTATGTATGTTCAAGAAACAAACAGACAGAGAAGATGATGGTGAAATCAAACCTGTCAGGCCTAAGGAGCGAGCGTATAACTTGAGCAGCTTTGAGTCTTTGCCTCACATCAAGGTAACTGGATGGCTCATCAAACATGTATATCACTGCCTTCTTCAGGAAAACTGCAGCAATCGCAAACCTCTGTAGCTCTCCACCAGATATGTCTGTTACTTCACGCTCAAGGATCTTGGTCAACTCCATATCAGCACAAATCTCCTCCATCATTCCTCTCTCGTCCAGCTTCTCAAGTGTCTCCCCAATCTTACCTCGAGCAACTTTTTTTATTTGGTCTACATGTTGTGGCTTTATAACGGCCTGTCATACAAGCAGGAGGCATTAGAATCTGCTTAATGAACTGCAACAAATATTATCAAGATCAATTCCACCTTACCGTTAGATCCTCTTCTACGAGTCGGGTGAAATAGCTTTGAAGTTCTGAGCCGCGGAAGTGATTCAAAATTTCCTGCCAGTCCGGAGGATTCTGCCCCCAACATGGTAGGTAGTAGAACAATGCCATATATCAGTTACAGAAGAGATGCATAAGGAGTGCTAAAAGTTCAGAGAGGCTACAAATTACCTTGTATCTGCCAAGATTTGGTTTGAGTTTATTAGCCAAGATTTTGAGAGCCGTAGATTTCCCAATACCGTTTGTTCCAACCAACCCTAGGACTTGGCCCGGCCTTGGAACTGGAAGCCTGCAGGTGGAGGCATAATTTCTCAGAGTGATTGTCAAACAGAATCAACAAGGAAATACAAAAGGATTGATAAGCTGACCGACCTGTGCAATTTGAAGGAGTTTTCGCTATAGCGGTGGATTGTATCTTTCTCTAAGTCCTTGGGAACATTGACAATCTGAATGGCTCCAAACGGACACTTCTGCAATTGTGTACCAACGAATCTCAATTAATGTGTCCAACTCGAATGTTGTCGTCCAACTTGAATACGTACCTTCACGCAGATGCCACATCCTATACAGAGCTCCTCTGATAAGAAAGCAGTCTTGGAAGTAGGAGTCACCTCGATACAAAGTCTCCCTAGCGAGAGAGAAACCAAAACAAAGAAACGACAAACCGTGTAAGGCACGGCACTAGTTTCATAGAGACAGTAAAAGAGGTTAGCCAGCGAATGGGAACAAGGGAAAAGTACCAGTCTTGACAACAGGACAGCTCTTCTTGCACTCCTGGCGGCATTTCTTCGGCTTGCACCGATCATTATTCACGATAGCAATCCGCGTCAATCGATCTGCCATCCTGCAAAGACGATACTGCAAGGTACAAAAAAAATCAACAATTTAACAAGGCTGTGGCAATGACCAAAGATGCTGGAGACTGGCATATGCAAGTAAAATAGAAACAGAGCCAATGACAAGAGACAGATATAATTGAGAGCTGAAACAGGAACAGGGAATAAACTAGATCAATCGCAAGGACATAGAGTGTAGCAACTACCAAAAGAAAGTTTAAAACCCACACGACCAGAGAAAGGAAGCCAAGCAAATCCAAGTAGGCAGACGCAAATCAGGTGCATAGGGAAAGAAAGTTTAAAACCCACATGACCAGAGCCAAGCAAATCCAGACCAAAACAAATTCCAAACACGCAATTCAGATTCATAGGGAATCTGTGTTGCTGTATAACACGTAAGTAGGTGTATGCCACAAAGAAAGTATACAACTTTTTAACAAGTCAGAAAGAAGAAAATCACAGAATTCACTATAGAACAGGCATCCGATAGAAAGCGGAAACTTTATAGCTTCAAAGAAAGAAATTTAACCAAAACAAAGCACAAAGACCTGAGTGTAGGAGAAAACTCGACAAGCAAACGAAAGGTTAAAACCCACATGACCAGAGACAGAAGCCACCAAAACAAAATCCAAAACACGCAATTCAGGTTCATAGGGAAGGTGTATGCACGAAGCTGATATCTGGAAAACTTTAATTTACCAGTCAGAAAGAAGAAAATCACAGAACCCACGACAGATCAGGCATCCGAAAGCAGAAATTTTTGAGTCTCCACAGAAAGAAATTAAACTAAAACAACGACAGAGTAGGAGGAGCTTCCTGAGGATGAGCATCGATCATACGAGAGAGCAGTGAAATTATAGATCCACCCACGAATCAAGCCAGTACAAGAAGGTGGAAATACAGGAAAAAAGAGGGAAAAGTGTATAACTTTACCCGTATGGAGCAGATCGGCGAGGAGACGAGAGACAGAGGGAGCTTAATTCGTGGATGAGGATATCTAAGGAAGCGGCAGATTAGGGTTTCGGTTCTTTTACGTCTTCTTTTTGGGTTTTTTTTTTTCTTTATTTTTGTCCTTTATTTTTTTTATATTTCAGTTATCAAAAGTAGTAGTTTTATTATAAAGATATACTTTCATGGGACCTTTTACCCGCTGACAACCAAACAAAATCCTATATACTAATTAAAAATAAAAATTGTGGACTCCAAAACCAAATCGTGTAAGGCACGGCACTAGTTTCATAGAGACAGAATGGGAACGAGGGAAAAGTACCAGTCTTGACAACAGGACAGCTCTTCTTGCACTCCTGGCGGCATTTCTTCGGCTTGCACCGATCATTATTCACGATAGCAATCCGCGACAATCGATCTGCCATCCTGCAAAGACATACTGCAAGGTACAAAAAAAAATCAACAATTTGCTTTGGCAATGACCAAAGATGCTGGAGACTGGCATATGCAAATAAATAGTAACAGAGCTAATGAAAAGTGACATAGAGATATAATTGAGAGCTGAAACCGGAACAGGGGATAAAACAGAATCCACGATAGAACAGGCATCTGAAAGCAGAAATTTTTGAGTCTCCACAGAAAGAAATTAAACCAAAACAATTACAAAGAGTTCCTGAGGATGAGTATTGGGCTAGATAGTCGTATAGTAGGATTGAGCCTTATGACGGTGACGGTTGTATAGTTTGGCCGTCAAGTATATTTAGGGTTTCCTATACTTGTATATATACTCACCGTTGAGATCAAGACACAAACATATTCTCTTATTCTACATAGTAGCAGAGCCACAAAATTCTAAAACCTAATTTCTTTGATTCGATAAGTTGATCCTATGTTCAAAAAAAAATTCCGAGCTTGAATCTCTGTTTAGATTCAATCTTTTTCGTTTTCCTCTTTTCTGAGATTCAACTGAATCGAGTTTTTTTTCTCTCTTGGAAGACATGGCTGGTGATGATGCAACTTCTGGTCAGGTTACTGTTGTTGAACAATCTGCCTGTTGGAGTAAGCTTGTCCTACTGGTTGAGAAATTGAAATGGTTTTCACGAGAACTGCAAAGAAAGAAGAAGAAGATATGGTTAATAAAACATGTGCTTGGCACATGGCTATGAGAAACTAAAGTATCGTGCAATTAGAATATTGCTATATTTAATTTGGAAATTATTTAGTTATTCCTTTTTGGTTTAGAATAAGACAATTTCCTTTTCACAAAATTGTTAAGGTTTTATGCTATAAATATGTATGCTCAATAGAGCAAAATAATTATCCGATTAATAAACAAGTTTTTATAATTTCAGTTACAAACTCTCATTCTGAAAGCAATTCACGTTTCTTTCTCTTAACCACAATTCCAACATGGTATCAGAGCCAAGGTTGATGGAGTAAAGATCCTAGCAACCTAATATCACAATTCATCACAAGAAACCACAAGCAACGACAAGTTCACAAAAGATGGAATCAAGCACAACACAAATTATTCCTGTGTTTGATGGGAAAAACTTCAGCCTATGGATCAAGAGGATGAAGACAATACTAAGGTCTAGATCTCTATGGACTATTGTTTCAGAAGGAATTCCAAAAGCACCAGAAATCAGTAAGATACCGACGAAGGAGGAACATCGGTAAAGGATTGGGAAGAATTAGAAGTCAAGGATCAACTTGCCTTTGCCTTACAACTAATTCATAGGAAGAGTTTCTGATGAAGAATCAGCCAAAGGAGCATGGGATTTACTGCACACAGAATACAAAGGGGATCCAAAGACATCACAAATCAGGTTACAAAGGCTAAGGGAAACATTCTGGAGTCTAAAGCAAACAGAGAGAGAAACAGTAAGAGAGTTCATGAAAAGAATTACAGAGCTAAACAATGAGATGAAATCATATGGAGATGATATGTCAGAAGAATATTTGGTGTCAAAAGTTTTGTCCTCTTTGACAACCAAATATGATCCTTATGTTCGTGTGATAGGGCAAACAAAGGATTTGAAATCACTAACTTTGCAGGAATTGTTAAACGCATTACAGATGCAGGAAAACAGACTTGAAGATAAAGATGAAAACAAATCAGAAGAAGGAGCATTCTATGCAAGGTTTAAGAAGCCAGTTCAGAGGAGTCAATGGACAAAGCAAAATTTCGAAGAATTTGATGATCACGAAAGAAAGCCAAGGTGGTGCAACTATTGCAAAAAGGATAATCATTATGAAGCCTTCTGCTACTACAAGGAAAAGAAATCTAATGATGATCAAAACAGACAACAAAGATCACAAATTGAATGTTGCAACTGTGGAGAACTCGGACATATCTCTAAGGATTGCAGAAAGAAGAGAAACCAACAAGCTTACATGCATCAAGAAGAAGTTAACATGGAAGAACTATCGTTTGCAGCAAGTCATACACCAACATTTCAAAGCATATGGATTCTTGACAGTGGAGCAACAAATCATATGGTCAAAGAAGAAAGATTGTTCTCATATTTGGACAAATCAGTTCTTACTCCTATCAAAATGGCTAACGGAGAGAAATTAATGAGTATTGGGACAGGTAGCATCACTGTGGAAACAAGTTTGGGTCAAAGAACCATAAGTGATGTATTTCTAGTTCCAAAGATCACAAAAAATCTACTTAGTGTGGGGTAGCTAGTAAAAAGACTGGATATAAGGTTTTATTCGACAACAAAAAGGGCATCATAATGGATAAAGAATACAACAAGATCACTGAAGCTCCTGCGACTGGAACTACGTATTCACTAAGTTGGTCAATCATTGAGAAAGAGTATTCAACTCAAGAAGGAGTTTTTTTAGAATTCAACGACGAAACAATCACAAAACAGTCTAAAGCCTGTCTATCAACAATTCTAAAATCTCAATATTCATCAGATAACACTGCAGCAGCAAGCTCAGCCACAACACCACAAGAAAATAAAACAGAGAAGCAGAAAACGATTAACAAAATTCATCAAGAGAAAGAGGGAGCACATTCAGAGAACAAAAATGAAAAGATTCAGCGCAAGGAAACTGTTAAACCAGGAAATGCAAAGGAGAATGAGCAGATGAAGGAGAAATCAATCTTACCCACAAATCAAGGAAAGATTGCGAAGAAGACTTTGCTTCATCAAGGAGAACTCGTAGAGAAGCAGAACACAAGTGAAATTGATGCAGAGAGGCAGAATCCAGCTAAAATCCAGAAACCAATCAGCATTAAAAATTCAGAGGAAAGAATCGATAAAGGAGAAGTTTGTATCAAGAGGGAGATTAAACAACGAAGCCTACCATGGAGTTTTGTAGATGTCGTGAAGGGAATTTCCCGATCCAGAGAAAACCCAGCAGTTCCAGAAATCAAAACTCTGAAATCATCACAATTGGTCATGAGCAAAGAAGCTATACATTTACGAAAACTCTCGGAGCAGCACAATCGGAAAGGTTGAGAGAAAAGCTGGGAATCACAGAGTACAAGCTTAGAGGGAGTGCTGGAGTAAGCTTGTCCTACTAGTTGAGAAATTGAAATGGTTTTCACGAGATCTGCAAAGAAAGAAGAAGAAGATAAGGTTAATGAAGAGAAGAAGATAAGGTTAATAAAACATGTGCTTGGCACATGGCTATGAGAAACTAAAGTATCGTGCAATTAGAATATTGCTTTATTTAATTTGGAAATTATTTAGTTATTCCTTTTTGGTTTAGAATAAGACAATTTCCTTTTCACAAAATTGTTAAGGTTTTATGCTATAAATATGTATGCTCATAGAGAAAAATAATTATCCGATTAATAAACAAGTTGTTATAATTTCAGTTACAAACTCTCATTCTTAAAGCAATTCACGTTTCTTTTCTCTTAACCACAATTTCAACATGGTTACTCTGTATTCTCTGTTTCCTTTAGACAATACAGACTTTATAATTAATGCGGTTGTTCTGACGGGGGATAACTACAATGAATGGTGCGCTGAGATGCTCAATGCACTTCAAGCGAAGAAGAAGACCAGTTTCATCGACGGGTCGTTGAAGAAACCAGCGGCTGATAGCTCCGAGTTGGAATCATGGAGTTCTGTGAATTCCATGATTATTGGATGGTTGCGTACATCGATTGCACCACGGGTTCGTTCTACTGTGTCTTTCCTCACCAGTGCTCAGGATTTGTGGGAAAATTTGAAGACGAGGTTCTCGATGGGGAACAAAGTTCGTGTTCACCATCTCCGTGCCCAAATTGCGATTTGTCGTCAAGATGGGCAACCTATGATTGATTATTACGGGAAGATTCAGGCATTGTGGGATGAGTTATACACTTACAAACCCATTCTTGTTTGTTCGTGTGGAGGTTGTAAGTGCGGTGCTGCAATCACGTTCGCCAAAGAAAGAGAAGAGGAGAAGGTGCATCAGTTTGTTATGGGTTTTGATGAAGCATGATTTGCGAACGTGATTCACTCTGTTGTTGATGCTGATACGTCCCCTGATTTGGAGCAAGTTTATTCTCGAGTAATTCGAGAGGAATAACATCTCTCTGCCGCCAAGTCGCGTGAGCAGCAACAAGATGCGGTTGGATTCGTTGCTCGTCGGAATTTTCCACATTCTGAAATTCCTTTTCGCCCTGAGCAGAGCAGTGATGCGCGAGTGGAGTCTTCCGGTGGTGGTGATTGTAACAAAGCCGGTAATTGGCTTTGCTCACACTGTGGTCGTTCGGGTCATGAGAAAGCATTTTGTTGGCAATTGAATGGGTATCCCGAATGGTATACGGAGCGCCAACGTCGGACAAGAGGTCGTGGTGCGAGCAGAGGTCGTGGTGCGAGCAAAGGTCGTGGTGCGAGCAGAGGTCGCAGATCAAGTGCTAAACCCGTTGGTCGGGGTTGTGGTCAGGCTGTTGTGGCACATACAACAAGTCTGAATGTCACCGCCTTTCTTGATTTTACATAGGAGCAATGGAAAGCTATTTCTTTGATGGCTTAGGAGAAGTCGAATAGCAATCCTGATAAGTTATTTGGTAAGAAAGATGGTGATGTCATTATCGATACGGGAGCTTCCCATCATATGACTGGGAATATTTCGGTATTAACGAATATCGTAGACACGTCCCCATGCTCGGTTGGTTTTGCTGATGGTAGTATCACTTTTTCTAAGAGCAAAGGCGCTCTTCATCTCACATATCGCATATCTATGTTTGATCTTCTTTATGTGTCGAATCTGAATTACTCTCTTATATCAGTTTCGAACATTCTAAAGCAAATGAAAAATTGCTTTGCAATGTTTACTGGTACTCTTTGCGTTTTACAGGACCGTTTTTTGAGAACTCTTATTGGAGCCGGTTAAGAGCGTGTTGGGGTATACTATTTTACGGATGTGGCAACGGTTCGAGCTACTAAAGTGGATGCATCTGATGACCAAGCTTTGTGGCACCAGCGGTTGGGATATCCTGCGTTTTCTGTGCTTTCTTCTTTACCCGTTTTATATGGTGTTTTGAATAATGCTAGCCCAAGTCCTTGCGACATTTGTTTTCGGGCTAAGCAAACAAGAGATGTTTTTCATGAAAGTTCTAATAAAACAACGGAGTGTTTTGAGTTGATACATGTTGATGTTTGGGAACCATATCGTGTTGCTTCTTCTTGCGAAGCTAGATATTTTTTAACGATAGTCGACGATTACTCTCGTTCTGTTCGGACGCATTTGCTTCTTGAAAAGTCTGAAGTGAGCCATATTTTGCAAAATTTATGCGCTTATTCTGAAATACAATTCAATAAACAAGTCTAGATGGTGCATAGCGATAATGGTACGAAATTCACTTGTTTGGCGAAATTTTTCAAGGGAAAGGTCATTATACATCAAACGTTTTGTGTGGGAACACCACAACAAAACGGCCGTGTTGAACGCAAGCACATGCATATATTCAATGTCGCTCGCTCATTTCTCTTCCAAGCTGGTTTGCCAATTAGGTTATGGGGTGAAGCCATTATTACCGCTGCATATGTAATTAACCAAACTCCATCCAAACTTCACAATGGTTCTTCGTCGTATGAAGTTTTGTACGGTGAAACCTAATTATGCTCGCATGAAAGTTTTTGGATCGTCTTGCTATACACATCAGAGAGCTCGTGACAAGGATAAATTTGGTTCTCGAAGTCATCATTGCATTTTTTTTTTTTGGATATCCATTTGGCAAGAAAGGTTGGCGTGTATACGATCTTGCCAAAGAAGAATTTTTGGTCTCTCGTGCTGTAAATTTTCACGAACGAAGGAAGAGGTGCATGTTTCATTGTCTGCTCACGGCATATTTGTGTTGACGATGATTGGATTGGATTTTGGAATATTTGTCTTGTATACGATATCACGAACTCTCGAAATATTTGTGTTGACGATGATTGGATTTTGCAATCGGTTTCTCACGACATGGGGAGCTCGGAAGTACCGACTCATGTTGATGATTCACCCGTTCCCTCCTCTACACTTGAAATCGTTGCTGATGTTCCTGTTGATGCAGTTCTTTCTCCTGTTGATTATGCTCTTGTTGATACAAGTTGCGATAACGCAAGTACAATCACTCTTGAGGCCACGCCAGACGTAACGGTACTTGATCAGTTTAGTTTTGTGATGATCTTGATGATCATGTTGGTTCCCCCATTATCTCACCGGATGATGTTGAGCTTGTTGAAGAATTGGGCAGATCTTAGGGAAAAACGTCCTCCACAAAAACTCAATGATTATTACACTTATACGGTTTGTTGTGAAGAAAATACCCATCACACTCCCATCACTTCATTTTTTTAGTCCTCGTCTACGGTCACAGGTACAACGCCTTATCCTCTATCTCATTTTATTTCTGAGGATTTATTTTCACCTCCCCGTCGAGTTTTTCTCGCAGTCGTGAGTAGTGGCATTGAGCCAACGAGTTTCAAGGAAGCTGTAAAGCATGATATCTGGAATCAGGCTATGGATGTGGAGGTTGGCGCTTGTGAGATCAACAAGACGTGGGATGTCGTTGACTTGCCTCCGGGAAAGGTTGCTCTCGGTAACAAATGGGTGTATAAAATCAAATATAAGGCTGATGGTTCAGTTGAACGTCACAAGGCACGCTTAGTTGTTTTGGGAAATCGACAAATCGAAGGAGAGGATTTTAACGAGACGTTTGCACCTGTTATTAAGATGTCTACTGTTTGTGGCTTGATGCAAATTATTTCAGCTAAGGATTGGGAAGTCCATCAAATGGATGTTCACAATGCCTTCCTTCATGGAGATCTCGAAGAGGAGGTGTACATGAAGATGCCTTTGTGTTTTCGACACAACGATCCTAACAAGGTTTGTCGATTACGTAAGTCCTTGTATGGTCTTCGTCAGGCACCACAGTGCTGGTTTGCTAAATTGACTACGGCGTTGACTGAGTTTGGCTTTGTTGAGTCCTATGCTGATTATTCTCTTTTTATGCTTACTCGGGGTGCTATCGAGATCAGAGTTCTGATTTATGTTGATGATCTTCTCATTTGTAGCAATGATTTGTTTACGCTTGTTCATTTCAAGGAATATTTGGGGTGTTGTTTCAAAATGAAAGATCTCGGGAGGCTTAAATATTCTCTTGGAATTGAAGTCGCTCGTAGCAAAGAGGATATTTTTCTATCACAACGGAAGTACTCTTTGGACATCGTTGCTGAAACAAGTATGCTTGGGTCCAAACCGGTTTTGATTCCCATGGCGTAGAAGCATTATCTTAGTTTGGATGAGAGCCCGCTTCTTTCTGACCCGACACGTTATAGGCAATTGGTTGGTCGTCTCATCTACCTGAAAGTGACTCAACCGGAACTCTCTTACTCGATACACATTTTGTCTCAATTCATGCAAAAACCTCGTGAATCTCATTGGAATGCTGCTCTAAATGTTGTACGCTATCTCAAGGGCTCGATTGGGCAAGGAATTTTGATGAACTCGGCTGCTGATTTACAGCTTACGGAATACTGTGATGCGGATTGGGCAACTTGTCCGTTGACGCGGCGGTCTCTACGCGCTTATTTTATGTTTCTTGGTTGTTCTCCCATTTCATGGTGCACGAAGAAACAGAAGACGGTTTCACATTCTTCCGCTGAAGCTGAGTATCGATCTATGTCTGATGCGTTAAAGGAGATTATTTGGTTAAGGCAACTTCTTTCGGATCTTGGTTTTCCTCAGACAGAGCTTACTCGTTTGTTTTGCGACAATGAAGCTGCCTTACATATCGCTGTCAACCCAGTTTTTCACGAACGGACTAAACATGTTGGAGTCGATTGCCACTCCGTTTGTGATGATATTCATGAAAAAATTATTTCTACAGCTCATGTTCGAACAAGAGATCAATTGGCCGAAATTTTGACTAAAGCTCTTGGTTTTCAACAGTTTAATAATCTACTGTCCAAGTCGGGCATTGTTAATTTACATGCTCCGACTTGAGGGGGAGTATTGGGCTTGATAGTCGTATAGTAGGATTGGCCTTATGACGGTTGTATAGTTTGGCCGTCAAATATATTTAGGGTTTCATGTACTTGTATATATACTTGGTATTCACCGTTGCGATCAATACACAAACATATTCTCTTATTCTACAATGAGCATCGATCATACGGAAAAAGCAGTGAAATTATAGATCCACCGACAAATCAAGCCAGCACAAGAAGGTGGAAACGAGACAGAAAAAGTGTATAACTTTACCAGTACAGAGCAGATCGGCGAGGAGAAGAGAGACAGAGGAAGCTTAAATCGTCGATGAGATTAGGGTTTGGGTTCTTTTACATCTTCTTTCTTTTGCTAGGGATTGGTTTTTTCTTTTTTCTTTATTTTTTGTCCTTCATATTTTTTTATAAAAAAATATAAAGCGTGTGGAAGATGGATCATGTTCAGATATTTTTCACTTCCAATTAATCTTATTTCTTTTCATATATATGTCTTCTCTCTCTCTCTCTCTCTCTCTCTCTCTCTCTCTCTCTCTATTTCTCATTGCTCGAATCTAAAGATCAAAGACAAGTAGGAGTGGAGAAGTGGTTCCTAGATCTTGCGGGATGGAGTAGGAACCTCAATCTTAACGACCACATCACGAATCACATCCACGATAAGCTTCTTTATCATTTGCCCTCATGTCGGAGATTCGTGTTTCTTGGTTCATACCTTTCTCGGTGTGTCATCTTTCCAGGTTTATGAATATTTCATTTTTCTATTGTTGAAGCGTTTCAACGTCTTTAATGGTGGCTTATATTTCTATAGAGATCACTTAATATATAGTTAGTTTGATGGTTTATATTGAGTCACTCTCCCAATTTGATTAATCTGTAAGTTTTTTTAATTTAGTTCGGTAAGCAACGCTATGATTTGGGTATCAAAGCATGGTTAGTTCATATATTCGTGCGGGATAAAGATCATGGATTCAATAATTCTAACGTAGAAGAGTGAGTTTTTTTCCCTACATATATTATATATACATCTTTTAAAGTATCAATTCCAATTCCAGTTCATGTGATCACTTAATTTGAGTCTACTTTGAAGGTGTATGAAGTTGGTAAATAAGCATGACTTAAACCAGTCCCCAACCTGGTTAGGATCCAATCAAGGGGATTACAAAAAGAAAGAGGAGATTTTAAGTTAAAAAGTATGTCACATAAATCCTTTTTATTGCTAATAAAGTCATAGTTGAAGGTTTGAATATTTCACTCTCCAACTTTAGAATTTTAGTTCATGAAAACTGATCGCAATGCACATATTTAATTGAATATCAGATCCACAGTATTCGTGTTTTGATGGTCAATCAAGATTTAAAATCATATTTTTACTTAAATTCTTATATGGTTAAAATAATCTAAATTACATGTAGCTGCTATTGAAAGTAATCCAATAAGTTCTAGGTACGTAGAGTATCATGCATGAAATGTTTTATTTCCTCTAACAAGCCTACAAAATACAAAACTTGGTAGCTTTCCTTTCTTATGTTTTATGTTGTAAAGTTGCTCAGGGAGCTTTAATTAAGTTTTTTTTGGTTCATCATGCATGGTTTCCATTCATAGGTCGAGTTAGAAGCTCCGAAGTACGAAAAAGAACAAGGGTTGAGTGCATGGTGATGATAGACATCATACTTTTGGGTAATTTAGAGAGCATGAAATTGTAGTTGTTCGAGGTGAGTATTCATCCTACCAGTTTGTGCATCTCTTTACTTTCATTCCTAACACATCAATGAAATGTTAAATCACTATGCAGGAGAGTAGCAAGTCACATATTGTGGTTTGTAAGTGGTATAAAAGAAAAACAGTATTTGCTGGATCAAAGCAAAGATAGTGTCACAATTATATAAGGTAGATTTGTAACTTATCATATTCATGTATTTTTCTTCTTCGATCAAAAGTATTACTCTCATCCCTTGACTTTATATAAGATTGAAGTAAGATTTTTTTCGAAAACTATATTTTGTCATCACATGGAAAGAGCAANGCAAATTGTGCTTCATATATATATTCTGTAAACAACCCTTACATAGTCTTTCAAAAACAATAAGGGTTAAAACACAAACTGTACAAAAGATTAAAATAAACTATGTAAAAGAAAATGTTAATACACTGATTAGTAGGACAGTATGTGATAAGACTACAAATAGAAATTTATTTTCGTAGGCAATATTGTTGTATATATAGAGAGGATCGACTGAATTGGCATAAACGCACTCAAAACATAACTTATGTGCGGGTAACTAAATGGATCAGCATCGCAGGTAACTAAATGAGTCAGCCTCTAGAAAAAACAACCAAAAGTAAGTTTTTCATATATTCGGTAGATATTATGTTTTCAAAATTAAAATAAAAACTAATTCCTTTTTAAAATTTATAAACTTCCCATACGAGTAAATATAACCAGCTTAAACATACATTCAAAGACTATCATATTCAAATTTATTTTCTTTTACAAAATAATTACAAACATATATCAAAATAACCCGCGCATAGCGCGGAATAACCCCTAGTACTAATTAAAAATAAAAATTGTGAACTCCAAAACCAAAGTATGACAAAATAGTACCTTTTTTTTCTCTCGCTCTCTTGAGGCGATAAGGAGAAACCCGGTTTTGATCTTCGTTGGCTTATCCGGGACCGCCGGCATTTGCCGGTGGTTCTATAACCATTATTCTCGTCGTTTTTATTCTCTTTGTTTCCAATCTTCCACCGGCGGATCACCACCACAAATCAAGTTCCAATTTCTTTTCTTCATCAACCAAAGCGGTGAGAGAGCGATGGCTGATCTAAAACGTATTGTGTCGTCATCAACTGCTTCCCTTCATCGTTCTCGCCAGAATCAAGTGTTCCTCTTCGTTATCAAAATAGTGACCATAATTTTGTTGGTTCTCAAACCGATAACGATTCGAGAAACGCCTTGTGAGGCGAGTCGTAAACCTTTCAATTCAGATTTCTTCCGATTTCGAATCGGGATTGTTAAAGCACCGGTCGAAGTGAGATGTTGCTTCGTCTTCTTCTACTATTCACCAGTTATCTCCGACGTGGTCTTCATGCCCACGATCGATGGCCAATTATAGTGGAGTTCAAAAGATGTTTTGGGATCTCTTATCCCAAAACTAGTGAGGCGGAATCGTAATCGGGCTTTCATCTTCCTTCTACTAATGGAAGATAATCCATCGGAGAAGTTACATGATGAGATGATGGTGATCGGTCGCTTCTGGCCATTGGAATACGATGTTGGTCGGCGGTTTTGGGATCTAATTTTGATTTTCTTTGATGATTTTACTCTGATTGATATGGCGTTACCATGGAATCAACCGCCATAGAGGGGACAAGGTTTTGGAGCAGAAGATGCAATCTCTTTGTTGTATGGCGACATTCGTACAGTCGTTGAAAGTTGATAATCTCAAATCTTTTTTCAATTGAAATAATCAATAAATTGGGTTCTTTTTCGAAGAATATTTTTAGCTGTTACTTGGGAATGTGTCAATGACATACAACATGAGAAATGATGGATCATAGCCAAAGAAAATTGCATCAGATCAAATGCGATTATGAGGAAAGAAAGTGTGGACACTTCAGCGAGAAAAATTCGGAGGAAAGAATCGTTAAAACCATTTTTCGTTATTTTATTGTTTCGTATGCTTACTTTTATGTATTATGTATTGTTGTTTTTATGCAACTTGATTTTCATATTAATAAAGATAGATGTTAAAAAAAAAACAAAAAAAAAACAAAATAGTACTTAGTAATCTTCAGACTCATCATTATGCACACTTCTCACCCAATCACCGCCCTACGGAATCGTACTTCTAACAAGAAGAGACGGGGCCACTAACAACAATAAATCAATATGAAAAATAATACCCCTCTTACGAGATACATACACTGTTCAAACAATCGGTCGCCGGCGGTCAAAGCCGCTTCGATTTATGGGTAATCAGATCAATAAATTAGGTGTCTGATTAATGCTCGTTTAGACCAATTAATTTTCGCCTAGGCCGATTAATTCTCGTCTAGGCCGCCGCCGAGCCCTGTTTTTTTTTTCTAGTTTAAAAAAAAATAATTGGGTCTAAAATTTGATTAGTCCAACTTATGTTCATATTTTTAATGAAAATCATAATGTATTAGACCTAATATTTATTTTCATGTGTTTTATGCAATCTTGAACACAATATTATATTAAAACTATAAATTATAATAGATTAACATGTTAAAAAGATATTAAAAAAGTCAAAAACTAATCTCCGATTAATCCTCGATTTTTTCGTTAGGCGTTAGACATACATCAACCGTCCGACTAGCGCCTAGCAAAATTTTGGACATGGGGTACATAAAATACATAAATTTTACATAGTAAAGGTATATATAATTTGTAAACAAATTTTTCTTCCACTAGCTAGCTTTTTTTTTAAAAAATTGAGAAAAAAACCAACATTCCTAAATTAAAATATTGACTATGCTAACACTAAAACTACACATGTATTTTAATTTAGGAATATTGTTTTTTTCTCATTTTCTCTCTCTCTCTTACGTATAAATGGCGTTTGAAATTTCGTTGTCTGATTTTGTTGTTGATAACTTGATATATAAACAAAGCTGGTCATGAGATTTGAGAAACTAGAAGCAAGAAAAAAAAATTGTCTGTGCACAAATTTTGCTCTTTCGATTTTAATTAATCATCATACTTTTCTAACCTAATAAATCTATTAAAAAATTGGTCCTCTATAAATTTAGATATTCAAAGGCCCCAAACTAACACTAAAGCTACATAGGTCAATATTGTTTTTGTTAGCGTTAGTTTAATAATTGATGCTAAATAACTGATGTTAAACACTAGTTTTCTAGTAATATTGGAGTCAATCATTTTCCATTTTTTTATATATATATACAGAGATCATTCAAACTCTGATGAACTATTTCATGAGTACTGAAACAATTGATAAATGAAGAATCTGTCTCCCAGAGAGATTGTTCATATGAGGGCCATGGAAGCTATTTCCGGCCATCATGATGAATCTGGGAGGACTTGATGGAGTTGGATAAGCAGATGATGTCACCAGAAACATTGGATTCTAAGTCGTTTTAACGACACTAGATCTTTATCTCTTATCCCTATCTTTTATGATGTTGTGTTTTTAGTTGTTTGAGTCACTCATATCCCTATCCCTATGTTGAACATTTCTTTTAATTATCTATTTTCTGTGATGGTGGTGAGCAGGTTTCTCAAAACAAGTTATCAAGCATGTCCTAGTGTATTTTTCGTTTTTAATAATAAACATTGCTCTATTAAGTTGGTTTTTTCAGTATCTTAATTATTTCTCTAAAGCAAGCAATGACGCTTGTGGATAGAAGAAGAACCAGGAAACGAACATGGTTCAGATGTCAACTATCATAACTAAGAGCCATTCGAGTTGTTTCTAATATAACACTTGTTGAGTATTAATGAATGATGCAATTTCAATACACATATATAATTTTGGTTCATCATTCAAATGCAATAATGCAAGGATAAAGATGACACTTAGACACAGAATTTTACAGATTAGTGCTACATATATATATATATATATCTAGAAAATAACAACTCTTATTGGTAAATATTTGGTCCCGAAGCATTTTTTAATCTTCCATGAGATGCTCCACCACCCAAGGTAGTAATAATGAAACAAAAACAATAAATTGCCTATATAATAGATTAGAATAGAAGATTTAAAACAGGAACAATTGAGCTTGCCACCCAATTCCCAAAGCCACTGAATCTCATTTCATTATGGAAAAATGTCAGAAAAAAAGCTGAATTCACAACTTTAGCAAAAAAAAAAGCTCTAACTACTCTATAGACAAATTAAAATTTCAACTTTATTTGACTTTGTATTTTAATCATATATTCTTGTTGACCAAACCAATTTAGACTCGTCGTGATGGAGACTCGTCGGAATCTCGCCGGAGAGGAAATTCCGAATATATTTTAATCACCATCTTGCTGCATTTCATCCCATCAAAACCCAGAAACCCAATTTTCATTTTAAATTCGTAATCCTGGGTTTCGTTCTTAATTACACATTGGATTCGAACATTAGAACCCAAAAAAACGAAATCCAAGAAGAAAACCTAGAAGAGAAATTAAGCAAATTAAACCCACATAATTTTTTTTCTTGAGGTGAAATGTGATTAATTAGAAAGCAAGTAATTTACAAGATATATGACCAAAACATAGTATATGTTCTTGAGAAAGAAATTAATTTTCAAGATTTTTTCTCTTTTAAAACCAAGTAATTTACAGTAATATTACAAATCGATGATATAAGGGGAAGGGTGAGAGAAGGAGGCCGAGTAATGGTAGGGGCCGTGGCGGAGGAGTCGGAGGAGCGTTGCTCAAGAAGACTCTCACGGCTTCAGACACCACCACCACTAACTCCTTCGCTATCTTCACCATCTCTATACACAGCTCTATTCTCTTTATCACCATTAATTGATCCTCTCTTTGTCTTCTCTCTCTTTTCCTTTTCTCTACCTTCAAATTCTCACTCCATCTTCGTATTTATATTTCCGGTTTTAGCCGGTTTCCTCCGCAATCGCGAGATTGATATCGATCTCTTCACGTCAAATGAATTCGGCAATTGATGATCGCCTAAATTATGAATATCAGACTCGTCGAATTCAAAGACATTCTCGTCGTTTTTGGACATCTCTGGTTCTGGTTGTGGATAGATGTATTTAGGCTTGACAAAAAAAAAGCTTCCTTGACGCCATTGATGATGAAAACAGAGCTCTTGTAAACAAAACAAAACAGAGCAGAGAGAAAAAGAAAGATGGAATTTTTATTTCTCGAATAGATTTCAAAATTGGGTTTCTGGGTTTTGATCTGTTTGTCGTCGAAGACTCTCAAATGGGTTTTGTGAAATTTTAATCGAAGGTATTGAAATCATTTTATAGAGGGATGTGGTAAAGAGATAAGCTCATTGGTTATGTGAAGTTACGACTTAAACAAGTAATCGAGAGGGTGCAGAAGGAGCAGAAGACGATCTTCGGGATGAAAAGCAGCAAGACGGTGATTAAAATATATTTGGAATTTCTTCTCCGGCGAGATTTCGGCTAGATTCCGACGAGATTCCGGCGAGATTCCGACGAGATTCCGGCGAGTCTTCATCACGACGAGTCTAAATTGTTCTGGTCAACGAGAATATAATATTAAAATATAAAGTCAAATAAAGTTGAAAATTTAAATTGTTCGTGGGTTTTTGCAAGTGTATAACCAAAAAAAAAATTATAATTAATAAAATAATCAAAAAAAAATTTGAAACTGATATTCTGTATATAATATATAATAATACATTTTTACACTTTCTATTTCTTAGATTTCTTTTTTTTTTTTTTTTTTCTTTTTTCTTCATCTCTCTTCTTCTTCGCGTCGCTCACTTTTTTTTTCCGCTGTATCGCGCGTGAGAGAGAGAGAGCCAGCCTTTTCGACGGTGATATCGACCGGAACCGCCGCCGTCACGGATCGCTCTGATATGCTACGACACCCAATCATTCCTCCATTGATGCTCCCGCTCCTCATATTTCTTCCTCCAACGAAGCTTCTCACAGAGCCGAAGGCTTCACGCCATTGAAATCCAGATTAAGGTCGACCTCCTCCGCTGTCGATCTTCTCCTCTTCCGCCGTCGATCTCCTCCTCTTCCGATGCTCGAGTTTCAAAGCAACCTCTGCCATCTCCGATAACCTGACTTTGTAACTTCCGCCATCTCTGATGGCCATCATCATCGTGTTTGTAGCCGAAGCCGTCGTCAAAGAAGAAGAAGAAAAAGAAGCAGAACACGGCTATTGGAGTCCCGTGGTTGGATAATCAAGTATTGGTCACGCCATCGCTAGTCCCTCAAACGCCGCCTCGCCACTGAAGGTAAGTCCTCCGACACCCTCGCATTTCCCGATCTCTACACCAGGTTCGCCTCCAAGGCTGGTCAACAAGTTCGCCGCGAGATTTTGCTATTCTTTATGGATGTGCAATGTAAATTTGTTGCAGAGAAAAGAATAAGGTTTGAGATGGTTGACTTGCTCGATTTCTGAAAACCTTTGGTTAGATGGTTGATACTTATTGCTTGGAATCGGGTGTCGTAGACTATACTACTTTCACTGATCTCTCTTTCTCTCTGATTATTTTCTCAAATTGCAGGTTGTAGATTCTTGCGATTGCAGTGCCGTGTTTGGATAATCGAGTATTGGTCACACCATTGCCGAGTCCTTCAAACGCCGCCTCGCCACTGAAGGTAAATCCTCTTACGCCCTCAAATATTATGTTCTCTACACCAAGTTCGCCGCAAGATTTTGTTGTTCTCTATGGATGTGTAATGTCTCCCTGTTCCGTGATTTTTTTAGCTTCACATAGACTGTCTATTTGGCTTTTATGATGGAGATTCTCTATCTGCCTTTCGTTAATTCGATTGTAGGTTATAGGTTTTTGGTATTGATTGGGATAAACTCAGAGAAGGTCCGCTCAACAATTGTGAAATTGGTTTTGTTAGCTTCACGTAGATTGTCTATTTTATCTTTCATGGTGGAAGTTCTCTATTTGGCTTTCGTTAATTCTATTGTAGGTTTTAGGTTTTTGTTAATTCGGTGTTACATTTTTGTTAGTTCGATTATACCTCTTCGTTAGATGGTTTTGTTAGCTTCACGTAGGTTTTAGGTTTTTGTTAAATCGAATGTAGCATAGTATGACTATGTTTTAATTCATTATACCTCTTCATATGTACATCTTCATTCATTATATCTATATATATATAATGTCTATATATCAATTTATGTACTTTTTTTTTACTTTGTATGGAATGTCTATATATCATTAGATTTTTGGAATTTTGTTACGTAAACGTTTGATTTTTTTTGGTTAAATAGAAGTTCTATTTTTATTTTGATAAAAATATAGATGTGTTATGTTACGCATTTGTCTGTTTATTAAGGTTATGGACTTTGTTTGTTGTAAATTTATATATAGAAAATCTATTTTGTAGTCGGAGAGGAATGTATTGGCATGTTGTAAATGATGGTTTAATATATGTAATTTTGCTATTTTCTATTTGCTAATTTCATGTGTGTATAGAACGTATATTCTGAAGAAAACCCATATAGTGATTAGCTTCGGTGCATCGGATCCAAACTTCGTATCAAGTGGATTCTTCATGTACATCGCTCTAACCAAGAAATCGAAAGCTGCTCCATCACCGGGACAACTGGACTTGGCTTTTCCGTTAACGACGACCTCTTTCTCGAGCGAATCGAAAAGCTTCGAGTTAGTGGATTCAATGCTTTTCCGTCGAGTAACGCAACGACTTGTGGATTCTTGGCGATGAAACCTCCAAGAGGCACATTGACACAAAAACATGTTGGGTTCGTTGTCTTTTTCGTTGCCTTGTGAAAGAGAAGAGAGCGTCTATTTGTATAGAACGTTTATTAGTGTATAACGTCTATTTGTATTGAACGTTTATTAGTGTAGAACGTCTATTTTTGTTTTCAATATTGGAAACTAATTTATATGTGTATAGAACGTCTATTTTTGCAATTTTGCAATTTGGTTGAGCCTCTTTTCCTTTGTTATTGAGACTATTTTGCTATTTGTTATTGGTTGAGACTAATTGAGACTATTTTGCTATTTTCTTGAGACGATTTGAGTCTCTTTTTCTTTGGTATGAAATGTCTATATTTTCTTTGAACGCATCACTTTGTGTCATGTGAGCTTCATTTCCTTTGGTATAGAAGGTCTGCAAAAAAAATTGTATGGAAGGTGTATGTTTCTCAGTTGGAGACAATTTTATTGACATGTTGTAAATGATGGTTTAATATTTGGATGAGCAAAGTGTACAAAAACTTCTATACTATTTTTTTTTCACTTTGTATGAAAGGTCTGTATTTTTTAGTTGGTGGATTTGTTATGTCTTTGATTTTGAAAAATATACTTGCTATGTTATTGAAAAAAATAGACTTCCTATGTTACAGGTGTCGTTATTGACATATGAAAAAAAATAGATTCTTTTCCTTTGGTATGGAATATCTATATTTCTTAGTTGGAGACAAATGTGTTGGCACGATGTAAATGATAATATATGGATAAGCAAAATGCACAAAGGTTTATGTACTATTTTGTTGACTTTGTATGGAAGCTCTATAATTCTTAGTTGCTAGATTTGTTATGTCTTTGATAAAATAAAAAAATAGACTTGCTATGTTATTGATAAAAATAGACTTTCTACATTATTGGTGACGTTATTCGTGTATGCAAAACAAATTATGTTTTTTTTCAAAATTTAAATCATGTTAGACGTGAAAAAATCAGTATTTTTTTGTACTAATATAAGCTTGAACCAATTAACAGTATGCGAGTAGCGCAAAAAACAAAAAAATTATGATAAATATAAGTGTTGTCAAAAGAACATAATCAATAATATATAGTCTTTCTATTTCTTATTCAGCTAAGGGTAAAATTGTCCAAAAGAAACACCTTTTGTTACTTGCTTAATTTGTTTTTATCCATAGCTATTTTCTTAATAGATTAGTGAAATTTGGTTATTTCACCGATTGTCTCATTGTTCATAGTAGTTTGAGTTTTTTTTTATTGAAAGTTGTGATAACATAGTTTTTTTGGCATTTTTAACGATACTTACTTTACTGTAGTACTATATAATTAATTGTGCAGGTTATTTCACTTAATTGAATAGCGTTCACAAATTTACCTAAAAGGTTCAAAAGTCATGAAAAGGTTAAAAAAAAGAAGGGTGCAAAAATCATTTAATATAGTTATCAAATAACCATTTTTAGTTTTTACAACAAAAAAAAAACATTTTTACCATAAATATAGTGTAAAAGCGAGAGTGGTCCTCATGTTTCTATTTTGGTGTATTTTTTGTTTTCAATCTTTTTTTCCCTTCGTTTAATGATTTGCATTAATTCCTATGGGCAATATCACCTATGAAATTTTCATTTCTATACTCTCTAGACTACAATGATATTTTCTTATTTTGATTAGTATAACTTTTCACAAAAGACGAAATCACTCGGGCTTTACTTCCAAAATCTGTTTTATAATTATATATGTATCATTTGTTCGATACAAGTCCAAGTCCAAGTCCAACCATTGACACAATCACATAGAAGACAATCAAAATTTAAAAGAAAAGCAAGCCGCCGGAAAAGCATCTGTTGTATCGTTTAAAATAACTTTGTTGACGACATACATTTAAAATACACCACTTTTTTTCTTTCTCTAATTGATTATGCTTTATTGAATAATAAAAAATTACAGTTGTTATCACGTTAACTATTTCATTGTTACTCGTTTTTGTTTGGCTATGGAACTATTGTATTTATATTTATCAAACCAGTAAGTATTGCCCCTCAAAGACACACCACGAGATAACTTGTACCAGTCGTACCAGTCGAACCAGTCGAACCAGTCACACGTGACGTCATCAAGAACCCTCCATGAGTCAGGGTTAAACTCATATATTTCAATTCTAGGGCGACCCTGGTCAACCAAACAAGTACCACAGCTCAAGATCTTATAGCTACTGCAAGATCTGTTCTTGTTTTCGTATCCTAGAAAAAACTCATGGAGTATTGTGTAAGAACGTTTATTGGATTTGATCCACCTGGTTTTACCAGTACAAGGGTTCCACACCACCAGTCTATTGTTCCGGTGATGCACAATAATAAACCGTCGCAGTGGAAGATGTGATATATTTGACATGTTTTGAATCCTTTAGACTGTTAAGTTTACCTGTAACTTCAAAGAATGGATCAAAGCTGTTGTGGATTCCATGGAGACTGATGCTACGGTTGCTACCTGAATAAACCCCAAAATCTTTCTTTAAGATCACTTGCCTTGCGGCTTTACCCAAGTTCTTCTTGATGAATCTCGCATCTTTGAATAACATGTACCATCGTTTGCAAGTAGATCGTAATTGGCTTAGAGAGTTGGCAGGAACCCTAGAGAGTATTTCCGATTCTAAATCCAGTGGAAGATCGGAAATCATCATTGTTTCTCTTTGTGATTTCTGACCTAATCTCCCAAAAGCGATGAGAAATTAGGGAGAATAAAAAGAAATCACCGTATGCTCCGACACTTCTCCTCAATTATGTTCCAAGTCTGGTTCACATTTAGCAAGCTACTGGCAGAAGGACAAAGCAATTACTCAAAAGAAATAAAATTATACCATAAATATATTTTTCTATTTTAAATAATTACATACAATGTCATTGAGTTGAAAACTGATGAATACTGTATTAGCAATTAATAAATCCGGTGACACTGTTCATCGATCATCTCACTGACACTGTTCATCCAAAAATCGTCGCTACTATTCATTATCGGAATAACAATAATATATATAACTTGTAACCTGCTAACATATTAAGTTAACGTGCTAACAAAAATATATGATACTTGTTAATGTGTTGTACCATAATATCTGATACTTTAACGTGTTATCCGATACTTGTTAGCTTGCTAACAATAATATCTGACACATGTAACGTGTTAACATAGTATGTTAGCGTGCTAACAATAATATATTAGACTTGTTAACGTGTTAACAATAATATATGATACTTGTTAACGTGTTATCTGATATTTGTTAGCGTGCTGTTAACATTAATATATGATACATGTAACGTGTTAACATAGTATGTTAGTGTGTTAACATAATATGTTAGCGTGCTAACAATAATATCTGAGACTTGGTAACGTGTTAACAAAAATATATGATACTTATGACATGTATGGTTACAAGTTTCAGATATTATTGTTATTCTGATGATGAATAGTATCGTCAACTTTGGATGAACAATGTCGCCGGTTTTATTAGTTGCTAACATAGTTTTCAATGGCATTGTATGTAATTATTTAATATAGAGAAAAATATTTATGGTATAATTTTATTTCTCTTTCGTACTTACCTAATTTTGAAATTAATTTTTACCAAAACTAATTTTGTTAATAATTAATACTAGATATTGATAATTTTCATTTGAGAAATTTTGAGAACCTCATTAGAAACTCTTGTAACATATGTCTTGCCATGAATGGTTTTTTTATAACTTATAAATTTAATACCAAAATTAAACTATATTAAAAATATTAATATGATATTGATTAAAGACTTTAGAGAGTATCTCTTTAATGGAGAAGTTCTTAGATCCTAATCCCTCTATAATTATCCGTTTAATTATTACAGCAAGTAAAATTCGAATTTAGATATGTATTTGATGTTTTACATTCCAAACGAATAATTTTACCATGGTTTATCTGTGTGTGTTTTTTCTTTGTATCACAAGTCACATGTCTTAGATATTTTTTTGTACAATCTTGTGATTTTCACATTTAAGTCAAATGTAAGTAGCAGAGAAGCCAACTACATGTCTACACTCAATGACCTTTAATAATAATAACTAATGCTTAGCAATCTACTGATATATAAAGCCTCCTTTACGCTTAGGTGACTTGGATAGATATTTTCAATAAAACAATTCCATTAGAATATTCGTATTCTAATGCGCTGTGATTAATATAGCCAAGCTACGCCTGTCCTTAGTAACTACTATGTATCGCTCCTATATGACTTACTCATTTTAGGTGCACGTGATTTGTCTATATCCTACTGCGTAAAATCTGTCGGTACGATTCATACACAATACTCCAAGTCTCCAACTCTCCAATTATGAACATTTTTGTCGAAATATATATATTTTTTAAATTAACATTTTCTACACTTTATACAGTTTTTTTAGCTGTTCATCATTATTTAGCCTTTTTATTACTATTCATAACAATTTTTTTCATATACAATACCTTGTGTACGTTTGTGGACAATACACGGATAACATATGAAGGAGTATTTTTATCATTTACCCACTAAAAAAATATATGCTAAAATGGTAAGAAAAAATTAAATAAGTTATAATCTATGCAAATATGTGTTAGTTATTTGACTTTTCCCATTCCCTCCTCATCGTTTTCTTTAAATAGATGGCATACAGGGTGACATTTTATTCATCACTCGTTTCTCCATAAAACAAAACAGTGTTAGAAACAATCATTGAAGAAAATGGCTTCCAAGGCTTTGATTGTGTTGGGTCTCTTTGCACTTCTTTTCGCCGTCTCAGAAGTGGCCGCGGCATCCGAAAAGCAGACGGGTATGTAAATTTATTTATACAATTTTAGTCTACTTCCATTGTGTGCTATATTAAACAAAAACAAAATGTTCGTGAAGCTAATTATTGAACCTGAACTAACGTACCATTTTATAGTTTCATCCAACTATTTAGTCCATTCTATAAGGCCGAAGAGGTGCGCAATTTAATTATTTGGACTTACTAAAGTCAAAATACACATTAAGTATGATGTTGAATCCTAAGTCAAGACACACTTAAGTATGATGTTGAAGTCTTATTATACGGATCAGGACCATCTCAAACATTAAGAGCAAATTATATAGAACGTATATCTTATGTTGTAAATAATTTAAAACAAACTAGAGATCCAAACTTCAACATGATACTTAAGTTTGGATCTCGGAGAGGAATGCAAATTTGCACGTGCTAATTTATTGTTTGGACATGCACAGTGAAGTCAGAGAGTGAGGAAACTGTGAAACCTGATGGATATGGTGGTGGCTACAACGGAGGAGGACACCACAGAGGAGGATACAACGGAGGAGGCCATGGAGGAGGTTACTGCCGTCACGGCTGCTGCTACAGAGGTTACCGTGGCTGCTCAAGGTGTTGTTCTTATGCCGGAGAAGCTGTTCAGACTCAGCCCGGTCACTAAAACTATATAAGGCATGGTCGTATCTATATATACACTTATGTGTGTATGAGTAAAGGTAAACCAATGGCCCTTTTGTAATAAAGTAAGTGCCTCAAGTGTACTCAAGGGACATGATAGATTAAGAAGTGTAGACTATGAGAATAAAGTTTCATAATGTACTGTCTCTGTGTTTGAGTTGTAAGCTTCGTTGTTTCCATAATAATTAAGATCGTTTGTCGTCCATGACTATGTTATTATTATTTATTTTTTTGATAAGTTAGTTCATGACTATGTTATTCTCTTTTCGGTTTTGCGTAACACAGTTAAGATTGGAGAAAATAAAAATTAGATATAAACAGGCTGGCCAAGGAATTTATATTTCTTAAAAGAAATTATAAACAGGCACCTAAAGGCTCTATCCAGGATTTGCATACACTAACACTTATCACTAATTAGTGATCATCAGTAGCGAGTTAGTTAGACCGACAGTCATTGTATATAAAATTATATATCCAAAAAGAACATAAAATTTAATTTTTCCATATATATCCAAAAGAGAAAAAACTTTTAAAATAAACGAACTATATAAAATTTGGAAGAAAAATACACGAACTATTTTGGCTTCCAAAAAATACACATACTATTATCCATTTTGTTTTTAATACTCACACTATTAATCACTTTCTATTTAATACTCAAAACTCTTAAATGTCATATATTTTACACCATTTATATTTTGAAATACCAGTTTTACCCTTGTCTATTTTCTAGAACCGATTTATTCTTATTAAAAAATAGATTTATAATCTTATTATAAAGGAAAATAGAAAAAATATTAAAAATTTGTACGGATCAAACAAAAATATCCAGATCCTTAATCACGAACATATGCGGCAACGGCGTGATGGTCGTCTCCGACGATGATTAGCTATTAACCAAAGTGAAAACACTTATTTCTTCTTTTGTGTCTGCGGATCCTTGATTGGTGAGAAAGATAGAGCATAAAAGAGGAATCATGTCTTGTTCACTCTCTTGCAACCCTTCTGGATTGGTGATCGGAACGCTAGCTGCTGCAAGCCGTGACCTACAGCAAAGCAAATAACTAATTAGAGAAGATACATGAAAACATTTGGTATGAGTCAGATCATAATTAGTTATGAAACCACGAGTTTCCCCAATTTGCATAGAAGACAACTAGTGACTATGTTTGACCCTTCTAAGGATGTGATGTCAATCCTCACTGTACACACTCTATGTTCACAACATAAAGATGCCTCAGACACCTGCAAAAGGTAAAGAACAAACGTAAAGAAGCACAAGTATAATAGAGTGTTAGATCAGTCTAACGCACCGGTCATGAGTGATATAAAACTCAGACAAGCTGAAAGTAATGCAGCGTGCTAGTAAACACCAGGAAGGTAAGTAAGTGGCTATGAAATTATTAATCATCCACACAAAAGAAATGTTTACTTAACCAAAGAATGAAGATATGGTCCAAATGTAGGCATTGGATTAATAGGAACTTGTCCAATTCACGGAGCTACAATGTATAAAAAAGACTTGAAACTAATTCAAATCAAACCTCTTAAACGCACGAATAAAGGATTTGATAAGACAAAAACACAAGGGATGATGAAGTCACAACAATCTAACGTTGTTGTGAGGTGGCTCCACCCAAGAAACGCGGCTACTCAAATAGGGTACTGGAGGGGGATAAGAGCTTTTCCCATCACCGAGGGAGTAGGACATGCCAGACCCATACATCCCAGAACTATCAGTATACGATGGATATACTCTGTTCCTGTCCTCGGCCGAGAGACCAGCTCTTATAAAAGAGCCAGGGAAACTTGCAAATACGGTCAAGCCTCCAAGATCTCTCTTCTCTTCCCATACATTTTGGTTCAAGTTTAGTTTAAACACGGTCGGGTTGCTGTTCTCGTGTGTATAAATAACAAAGATGTCTCCTTCATGCTCCGTCATCAACACCGGCGTCCTGAAATATTCCAGAAAAAAGGCCGGACAGGGTTTAACTGGAAGAGGATTCCAGGTTGCTTCACACGGGTTGAAAACCCCAAGGTGGCCGCAGACACTGAGACAGAAGAAGACACCATTCGAGAAGACACATTTGTCCCATCTGCGAGAGTGTTTAAGGTCCTCAAAGCGATGGGTGGTCCATGCGGCATCACCAGGCCGCCAAGTATCGATCAGATGATCTCCGGTTGTAGATATTTGGGTGTAGGAGATCACCACACAGCTAGGTGATGTAGGAGCGGCTGAGAAAGCTAGGCAATACCCTTCGTAATAGCGTGACCCCTGGGGTAAGTAGAAGCGCTTATTGGTAAAAGGGTTAAGAAAGAGTGCATGATTGTGTTTGAATGATCTGACAAGCACCCAACCATCCCTAGAACAAGAGATTGCATGGTCCTTCAACACTGGGAAATCGGCCTTATATGTTTGAGATTGAGACCGTAATGGGTCAACGAGAATGTAAGGTGAGGCAGTTGGAGACAACATGTCAACTGGGTAAAAAAGCCAGGGGTGATGCTGTAACTTACGGACAGAAACAGCTGCTTCACACCATGCCTTGCAGACAGCGGAAGCTTGTATGTTGGCTTTTAATCCGAGGCGGGACATTATCTCCTGCAGGAGCTCTGAGGGAATATTTAGATTCCACAGTCCTCTAATACAATTCCTCTTCCATCCGCGATTTCCTTTAGCTTTTGAAGTGCATCTGACGATTACAAGAAGAAGAAGAAGAAGAAGTTAAGAGAAACTACAATGGAATTGGGGCATTTCGATTGAAAGCTACAAACTCTATGGTTGTGAGATCCTATTTCGATTAAAAGGAGAAGAAAAAACTCACGATTGGAGCTTTCTTCTTTTTGTGCCGGACACTGGAACTACGAGGGCTTCTGACGGCGGAGTTTCTGCCGTGTATGTACGACGGCGTGTCCTCATTTTTCTGGAACTTAGCTCATTTTCCGATCTAATTTTATAGTATTAGAAAAATATAGTTTCTTTTCCTGCAATTACCTGAGTATGGCTTAGAGCCTCAACTACTACATGAGGTTTTGTAGTCTTTCTTAGGTTTCTTATGTGAAGTGAAAATATAATTAACTCGTGTCCACTGGTTTGTATAACTTCATGTGTCTTTTGTAGTTGTCATTTCTTCACTACTCATAAATGACGCTCGCAATGTTTTCTACAGGATCCTGATTTTTATGTACTCAAAGAAGATACATCCCCTTGCATACTTGCTTCCATTGAGAAGCAGAGGTGGTCATATGCTTGTGCAAAGCAACTGATTGAGAGACTTGTCATTTCTTCAATGTTGGCAACCCAAACAATGAAGTGGCAGTAAGACAGCTTGCTGAAATGATGAATGAGGTGAGAAAAATTGGTCACAAATAAGAATCTGATTGATTGTCAATATACTACTGCCCGCTAAAATGTTTCCCAAACAAAAATGGACATGTCTACTCAAAAGTGAGTGGAGAGGCAGCTATAGAGAGTCCAACGATAGGCGTGAGCTTGAAGCAAAGTTCAACCATTTGAAAGCTGCTGTAGAAAATATGAGATTGATAGCAAACACCCATGGAGGAGTTCAGCCTCCAAACACCCATGGAGAAGTTCAGCCTCCAAACACCCATGGAGGAGTTCAGCCTCCAAACACCCATGGAGAAGTTCAGCCTCCAAACACCCAGGGAGGAGTTTAGCATGGAGGAGTTCAGCAGGGAGGGGTTACGCTGCTGCTTGATTTCCTCCATGAAAAGCAGAAAGAGTATTCCGAATCTGTGAACTCAGGCACTGTGTGGTTTGATCAAACTAAGGTTTTCTATGGCTTTTTATTTTTAAATTTCTTTTGAGATTTTTGTGATACTTGTTTGATTTTCTTACTGGTATATTTTTTATTTGGTTATTTTGAAGCATTTATTTGAAGGTATGCACGGCGCCATAGATCGAAGAGAAGTAGATCAGGGACTTTTAATTCAAAGATCAACAACACGTTTTCCAAGGGTAAATTTTCTATTCTTAAACATGTCTTATACAACACATGATAATACTCTTGTATTACTGATAAAAACATACAATTTTATTGTCTTTTTTAGGCAGGTCAATTGTCGGATTTGAATGCGAGACTTAAATCCAGACAAGAAGACATTTTGTATGTCTCCAATGAACTTCAGCGTTTGAATGTCCAGGGACATCAACCTCCACCAGTACATCAGCCTGATACATATGAGGTCCATCATCCTCCGATTCTCCACCAATACCGGAGGAGGAACAGAGTCCAGGGAGGAGTTCAGCAGGCTCCAAACACCCAGGTAAAGATTTGGTAATGTTGTTTTGATTTCCAGTGAGAAACTTGATTTAGGTAAAGATTTAAATGAGAAAAGTGAATAATTGATTTTTCAGGCTTAGCTTCAAAGTCAGTGCACAAGTTTATGGTCATCGAGGGAGGAGTTCAGTAGGCTCCAAACACCCAGGGAGGAGTTCAGTAGCACGTAATTTGCATCTAGTTCATGGATTTGCTTTTTGTGAGCTTTGATCTTCTTGATATTTATCTTCTTGCATCTAGTTTATGGATTCATCTTCATTAAACAAGTGAGACCGTTGCATCCATCGATGTTCATCGCGCACGAACCGCAAATACCTTCTCGGCACGAACGACGGAAAGTGAGCAACGGATCCATCTCGTTTTTAATCTTAATCAAAGCATTTAGAACCATCGGACAACAATCCTTGAGATCGATCTGGTAATCTTGAAGCTCAGGCTTCCCAGGATTATCTGGATTCCATCGGTAAATCTGGAACGTCTTCAGGTTCGATCCTCCGCCACCGGTAGAAGCTTTCGATTGTGCTTCTGGTCTTGATGTTGTCCATCTCGACGGAATCAATCGTGCCGCCGTGGATAACCTCGACGGCTTCGTTCTAACAACTCTTCTTATCAAACAAAAACGAAAAAATGACTGGATCATCTTCTGTTTGATCGGAGGAGCAAAGCCCCCTTCGATGGATAAAGGAGCATGGGACGGCTTGGTGCGGTATTAAGTGTTCGGTTTCCCGTAACACCGTTGGTTCGGACGGCAAACCCGTGTATGTGCCTCATATAGCCGGCCAAACGCTTTTTGCGGATATTCGTCTAAATATGGTAATTAAATTTATTTAAATTATTTTGTTTATGTTATTTTTTTCTTAGGCCACCGAAAACGGAGGTGTACTCCCTCCGATGACGCAAGTTTATGAGAAGACGCACCGGAAGAAGAATAGTGCCTTTGTTTCAGAGAAGGCCGAGCAGTTCTTCAACGAGGTGACTTCCAAGGTCACCGAGCGAGAGACACAGCTATCTCAGCAGCTATCTCTTGGCGGTTCGTCAGTCCAGTTTGGAGGGTTGACCACACCCGATATTGACCAGATCTTCGATGAGGTATATAGAATAATTTAATATTTAAATATTTTTAGTTCTTATTTTTAAAAAAATTCTAATTAACTGCTATTTTAAATGTAGGTCGCCCCTACGAAAAAGGGGAAGGTCGTTGGGATGGGATCTATTCGAGATGTCTCAGCCGCCTCGTCATTTGCTCTGCGACGATGATCGCCAGAAGATGATCCAGTCATCTTACGTGCCACGATTACAGGTCTTCAGCAGAGGTTTGAGACCGAGCCTACGGCATATCAGGGTTTCAATTCTCCTCCGATCAAACAAAAACGAAAAAAAAAAAAAATCGGATTTCATCCTCCTCTCGATTCCTTCGTCGTTAACACCTTGAGCATAAATTCTGGGTTTCAATTCATCCAAAATTGATACTGTGAGTACGCAAATTCAAAATTAATTTTGAGCTCTGTTGCTGCCAAATTCTCAGCGTGTCCAACTGATACCCGAAGATTATCCCTGCCACGCCTCTGAATCCACCGGCCACGAACTACTCGCCAAGAACTCCGGCCAGAAATTCATCTTTCCCTGAAAATGGATTTTGAGATTTGATAAGTTTTCGTTTTTCTTTTAATATAAATTATTAAATTTGTTTTTTTAATAAAATAAATCGAATTTGGAAAATAGAAGAATGCAAAATTGGGTTTCCATAAAATAAAGTTGTAATGTAGGACTCCAATAACGTGATAATTAGTTTTTCAGTTTGGTCTACTATTCATCAATACTATTGCCAAAGAAAATTACAATTTGGCCCATAGGCAACAAAATTTGACAAGTTTCTTTTTAATCTACTCGCGAGTCCCAACAAAACAAAAAGGAAAGGAAAAAAACAATCTTCTTAACAACCAGATCGTCTCCATGGACGTCAATCACGAGCAAGAGTTCGAAGAACTCGAGTATTTCCAGAAACACGTAGCTGAGCATTTCTCCGAGTTAATATCTTCATCTCCGCCTCCTTCCTCCTCCTTCCTCCTCCTCCTCCGACGCCGTCGGTTCTTAGTCGTCTGATTTGATTCTCTCGATCCCATGGCTACAGAATCTCCTCGATGCTTTCATGTCATGCGAAACAGAGTTCAAATTTGTCATGACCACGACCCAGATCTAGAAATTGCCGTCTTTAGAGAGGGTTTGGTCGGAACTGCTTGATCGGATTCTAACGGAATCGCCGTGACGGCTATCTCAGCCAGACGTCAGCTCTGTCTAACGAAATCCGATCAAGATGGTAGTGGTGAAGAAGACGTCGGTGAAGAAGGTGATGGCCGTGGTGGTGACGGTGCTAATTCCCCTTAAACTGTTGAGATATTATACATGTCATCATCGAAATCTATGGAGGTTCGGCGAACAACGTAAACGTCTCTGACTCGTGTTACACAACTCGGATAATCTGAGTTATCTTGATAGTCGAATAGATAATTCATAATCAAATATGAGTTATCTTGATAATATAAATTATCAATAAGAGTTATCTTGATAATCAAACAGATATATATATATATATATATAATCAAATATGAGTTATCTTGATAATAAGAATTATCGATGTGAGTTATCTTGATAATCGAATAAATATCTATGATCAAATATGAGTTATCTTGATAATAAGAATTATCAATATGAGTTATCTTGATAATCAAATAGATATCAATAAATATGAGTTATCTTGATAATCAAATATGAGATTAATATAAGTTATCGTGATAATCAAATAGATATGTATAAAAAAACACAATTGTTTATTATTATATCGACGATATGCCGATAACATTTCGACGATATTCGGATAACATTTTTATGTCGACGATATGCGGATAACAAATTTCGTTTCTTGCAATATAAGCAGTAGGAGCATTTTCGCCCGAATCAGCATATTACTTTTTCTAAAACTAATTTCCAGTTATTGAAGGCTACTTACATAATTTTCAGGTTATTACATGCCAAATATTTAACTTACCCTAAAATCAATTTTGTAAAATACACATATTTAATAGTTTAAGTATTAAAAAGAAAAGAAATTTGGCTATATGGTAGTTTCAAGTTTGGAAATTAGAGAAATGGGCTAGTTTCCTAAAAATAGTAGAAACTAGGTAGTTTGTAGCGTTCTTTAACCTCATTCGACCCTAGACATTCATGGATCAATTTCTATTATACTCACATCATTCAAACCCATTTCTAAAATACTCCTCCCATTTCTAAAATACTCATCTGTGGACCCCACATCAAATTTTAAAACAAAAACCCAAACACTACCCCTTCTCTTCCACGCTCCCACGCGCCCGACTTCTTCTTCTAATAAAATAACAATTGTTTAATTGTTTCTCCCCTTAGATGAAACACCAAATGGGACCCACACCCCAACCAACCTTCTTCTTCATTAAACGATCTTGTACGGACAAAACCAAAAACAAGAGATTTCGAGCTTCTCTCGTCCGCTCTCATCCTCTGTCCGTTGTCCGCCATTGGAGCAAGCAGAAGGAGCTCAGTTTTCGCCATTGAAGCTGCATTTTGAAGGTGGTTGCTACGTTTGAAGAGGGAGAGAAAGATTTGAGGTCGGGTTGGATTCGGATCTTGATTGAAGCTCGTTTCAGTTGATTGAAGCTCGTTTTAGGTAATGTGCATCATCAATATGGGTATATTGTAATGGGTTAGTGACGGGATTGGTGAATCGTTGCTCGGTATTGTGTATTACTCAGAAAATGGGTACTACGGATACAACTGATATTACTAAGATATTGTGTACAACTGATACAACTAGTATTACTATAAAAATAAGTACTACTGATACAACTGATATTACTAAGACATTATGTACAACTGAGTAATGCTGAATTTTATTCCTTTCAGGGTATAATGAATAAAAAGCAGCGGACTCTCATACACTTTGATTATGGGGGACATTATCTAAGGAAGGGAACTGAAGTTGTATGGATTTCAAGAGAAGAAGTTCATCACGCTCTTGTGATGAAAAAATTGAGTGAGGAGGTCACTTATATGCTATTGGTTGAAGGTATATGCAAAAAGATGGGGGTCGATGAAGCTAGGTCTGTGATGAAAATTAGTTACATTCCACTTGTAGTGGATCCTAAGAAACCAATCTATATCTTCGATGATGATGATCTTTTGTGTTATTTGGAGTTGTATGAAGATCATACGAAAAGTGTGTTGCATGTGGAGGTTGTGAATAATCAGAGTTATGAGCAAATTCAGGGGTGTGATAAACGTCCAAGAGATGATGTAGTAAGTCAATTTGGTGCAAGTAATGAAGACATGATTTCTAGTGCCAGAGAAAATTATCGAGTTGATTATGGCAACATGAATCAAGCTGCAAGTGAATCGTCCGAACATTATGCATTGGCTGTACACGATGAAGAACGAGGAGACTTGGATAATATTGGATGTGAAGTACGAGGAGAATTGGATACTATTGGATCTGAAGAACGAGGAGACTTGGATAACGTGTTTATAAATGAAGATATTGAGGTGAGATGTAGTGAAGTCGCACCTTCTGTAGAAGGAGACCAGCCTGCGAATCTGGAATGGGAAGATGGTATGAATGTGAATTTAGGCCTAGAATTTGCAAGCAAGGCAGACGTGCAAGATTTAGTAGAAAGAGCCGCACATATGAACTGTTTTCAGTATGTTATTGTGAATTCTGATAAATTGCGGTACGTGGTAAAATGTTGTGGAGAAAAAAAAGGTTGCAAGTGGTATTTACGAGCTACGAGGCATAAGGATTCGAGTTGCTTCTCGATTAGAACGTACAGAAAGATTCATACGTGTTCTCGTACATCTTCAAGTACAACTACAAGGAAAAGATGTGGCACAACACGGTTAGTTGCATCTGTTTTGCATGATGATTTTCCAGGTACACTTGAAACCCCATGTTCAAAGAATATCATTGATTTGGTACAAGGAAGAATTGGCGTTAAAGTATCACACACTACCGCGTGGAGAGGGAAAAACAAAGCTTGTGCACATGTACGCGGTACTCTAGAGGATAGCTATAAGATGTTGTTTTCTTATATGTACATGTTAGAGAAGATGAATCCGGGTACAGTTACGTATGTGGAATTAGATGAAGATCAGAAGTTTAAGTATCTATTCTTCGCGTTGGGAACAAGCATTGAAGGCTTTGCAGCCATTAGAAAAGTGATCGTTGTGGATGGAACTCACCTTAAGCATGTGATTGGTGGAGTGCTAATAGTTGCGACGGCGCAAGATCCTGATCATCACCACTATCCGATTGCTTTTGGTGTTGTTGATGGTGAAAAACACTCGAGTCTTATTTGGTTTTTCAGTAAGTTGAAATCAGTAGTACCGGATAGTGGTGATCTAGTATTCGTGACGGATAGAGGTGTAAATCTTATCAACTCAATAGCCGAGGTGTACCCGCTAGCTCTGCATGGGTATTGTACCTATCACATATCTCAGAATGTGAAGAATAACTGCCCCCATGTCCACAAAGCAACACTTGCGAAAAAGTTCAGGGCAATAGCGGAAGTGTACACGGAGTATGAGTTCATAAAATGCTACAGTGATTTTAGGAAAAGGTATCCTGCGGCAGGGGCATATCTTGATAAAAATTGTAAAGAAACTTGGAAATAGGCAAGATGTTATTTCCCGGGAGAGAGGTACAACATCTACACCAGTAATGCATGTGAATCTATTAACAACGTTTTCAGAGAAGCAAGGAAATACTCTCTTTTACCGATGATCGATGTGATTGTTGCGAAGGTAGCAGAGTGGTTTAACACGCGTCGGCAGGATTCTACTAATGGGGAGATTTTGGTGCCTTTTATTGAGAAATTGTTGGACCCTTTGTGCCCGGATGCGCAGCGTTTGAAGGTGCTAGTGTTAAACAATTTCTTCCTTGATTTCAACGTGCTGGGACGCGATGGAAATATTTATTTGGTTGATCTGAAAATGAAAACTTGCTCATGCAAGCGCTTTGATATTGACAAGTATCCGTGTATCCATGCAATAGCGGCCCTTATGGAAGCAAGGAAATGCGGATACACAGAAATGCAAATACATGATTTGTGTTCCAAGTATTATTGGATCTCGCATTGGGCCCTGGCCTATTACATGACGATATATCATGTTCCTCATATGTCTCAGTGGATAATTCTTGACCATGTACGCGATATGGTTGCCTTTCCTCCGTCTTATGTCAACAAAAGAGGAAAATCCCAAGTAACAAGGTTTCCATCAGCTGGAGAACATGGGCGAAGGAGAAGGAGAAGCAAGTCTTCCACGGGAGGTTTGTATTCGTGGTTTGAGTGTAGTAGTAGTAGCCAAAGAGAGTGAAATTTTATGTGTATGTTAAATCTGTTTGTGTTTTGTTTTGAAAACTCTGTATTATGGATTATCTGTCTAAGGTATTACTGCTATAACTAGATATTACTAGTACAACTATGTATTAGTATACAACTAGATATTACTAGTACAACTATGTATTAGTATACAACTAGGTATTACTAGTATAACTATGTATTGGGTATATTGCACTCATATGGTTATTTTTAAAGGTATATTACACTCATACTGATATATTGGGTTACTGAAACCACTATTGTCGATGTAATTATCATATCTAATTTATTACAAAAAAATTAGAAAATGTTTTGTTGTGATCTTAAAATATCTTAGACATGTATGGGTATTTCCTAAATACTTAGACCATTATGATGTGAGTCATAGACCATTATAATTTGACCAAAGTTTTTCTATGAAAGTTTACTAAAATTAATTTATTTACGTATTGTAATTTATACAACTAGAAAAAGTGCATAAAGATATTGATACTACTAGTTAAACCTTAAAACAACAATTGTACAACTATGTGTAAGTTGGATACTATTGTATAACTAAATACAACTAGGTGTGAACGCATATATTTAATAATATTTTTTGTAGTGTGAACAAGTGTGATCGCATATATTTAATAATATTTAAATTTTTTTTTTTAATTCAGTTTATCCTAATAATCCAACTACGTAGTAATACGTAGTTGTACTTAGTAATACGTAGTTGTACTTAGTAATACTTGGCAGGAAAAATATGCAAATACATCCTAAACAGAAAGAGTTCCCAAAGTTCATAAACCCAACAATTGAAAGATGAAAATGTTCTGAAAATAGCCACATAAAACAGAAAGATATGAAAAACCTAAAAAAACCCTTTTTCAAACATATGGACTCTTCTTGAACTTTGAAGGTTGTCATATCCTCTTCGGTTCAGCTGGAGGAGATGGATGGTTCTGTACTTCTCCTTCTTTCTCTTTCGCTTCTCCTTGTTCAGCTGGATGCATTTCTTCATCCTTGTCTTCATCCTCAGCATCCTCATCTTCATCCTCATCATCTTCTTCTTCCTCAGCCTTCTTTAAGGCAGCAGCCTTCTCCTTCGCCTCAGCTGAATACTTTCCAGCAGCCTCTTCTTATGATGAGAATGTTTCTTTTGAGGAGGACTTTTCTTCAGTACCCTCTGCCAACTTAGCAGCATTCTCCTTCGCAGCATCAACAGCTTCTACACCATACATAGTATACAAATCTTCCATACCTTCATCATCTCTACGCTGACCAAATGCACTACAACCGCCAATAATAGCTTCCTCTTCTTCTGAGGAGGCTTCCACTGCCACAGCCTTCCCTTTCTTCTTCGCATCAGCCTTCGCAGCAGCAGCAACCTCCACATTAGCTTCTCCATCTCCACTATTACCAAAAGCAGATTTATTATTCGCAGCAGGATCACCATTTTCAAGAGCTGTAACCCTTCTCTTTAAGTCATCAATCTCTTCTTGCATCGCCTTCACAAGAACCTCTAGTTCATTGTTAGGAACCCCCGCCGGGATATTTCCAGATTTTTTTTTCTGTCTTGCCATATCCAATGCCCGACCAGCTTTATCTAATTCGAAGAACTCCTCCCAGAAGATCTTCTTGTTCTCATCAACTAAACACTTGTTCCAGTTCATAGATATTAGGTCATCTCCTTCATCATCTAAACCATCTTCCAAGATACGTGACAGGAGATCAAGCTCATGCATCTCGGGTTCCATGACGCTTATTATATTCTGCGCATATATCATAACATCCAATAGTCAGTTTTACAGAACTACTACAACTATGTATAACTGCTACAACTATGTATAACTTTTAAAACTGCTATAACTATGTATAACTTTTAAAACTGCTACAACTATGTATAACTGCTACAACTATGTATAATCTCGTACCTTCGTTTTTCCAAGTGCTTCGTTTATTTCTTCCAACGGAAATCCTTTCATATAACTTTTTTGCCATTTTTGCTTGCACATTGGCAGACATCCACGGTCAGCGGTTGTGACATCTTCCCAAAACTTTTTCCTCAAAACCGGGATACTTTCACATGCCAAAATCTGCAAATAACTTACATAAGGCCAAAGGATGAAGGAACCCGGAAATACTATTAGGTAAATGAGATTTACCTCTAACGGAATAATGAAACCCGGAAAGCACCATGTAGGTTTAGCACACCCTTTGAAATTATCCATCATATGGAAAATTTCATGCATACAATCTTCAAACGTGTATCTCCCCCACGGAAATGTTTCACACGCCTCAAGATTGTCTACAATTCGGAGAAGTAAAGGCTCAATGTATCCATACCTGCTCGATCCTTTGATGACGGTGCTTAAAAACAAGAGCACCGCCATTTTCAGCCGCTCTACATCTCCTATCATCTTCTTAACCATCCCTCTCACCTCACCAACTGAAATATCTTCAGCTCGACCAAAATGTCTTTTAACAAATCGAAGGCTCCCCAATTTTTGATAGTTGGGTGGATATATTTGGCAATTTAATCCGCTAAGGAGGGCATGTTCTTTCAATGAATACCTCACGGGCACGCCATTCACCACAAACCAACAGGTCTTACCCTTTTCCATAGAGACCGTGCGTAAGAGGAGCATCCACATACCCATTACTTTGTGGTTTTTGTGTCTCTGCATGTGCCACAGGTGCTGGAACTGAGGGTGGTTCCTAAACAATCCTTTTCTTCTCCTCCCTTAAGAGCTTTTATATGCTCTATCGTATTGAAATCTTCACACTTTGATGCTATCTTGCAGCTCTTACCATACTCGGTGTGTTTGAAGAATAACTTCGCAGGTGGAAGTGCCTCCGTGCCCTCCCAAACATCCTGCAATTCAAACATATATGTAAGTAATAGTCGTAGCAATCAAACCCAGTTGTACAAGAACGGAATAGTTGTATCTATATATATCCAGTTGTACTGATACTACTTGTCTAGTGATACCCAGTTGTACATAACCGCATACATTTACAATTCAAATGGGATAACAAAAGCGGATGAAAATTACTTGTGAATCAGATGAGGATCCGGCCTCTGTTCTTCGTGGAGGAGGGATCTGTTCTTGAGGTGAAGGAGGATGGCTCTGTTCTCGGGCCGAAGGAGGAGACGGGATCGCCGCTGCAACTTGAGTCTTCTTATGCTGGCGGATTCTAACATGTGTTTGTGTTTGTGTTCTTGGTGGTGGAGGAGGAGGGGGCGTTGCTTCTGCCGCCGGAGGAGGCGTCGCTTCTCTCGCCGGAGGAGGCGTCGCTTCTCTCGCCGGAGGAGGCGTCGCTTCTCTCGCCGGAGGAGGCGTCGCTTCTCTCGCCGGAGGAGGCGTCGCTTCTCTCGCCGTGCTCCTCGTCCTACGGCCAGTCTTCTTCGAGCTCCCGCCGCCTCGAGTTATAGGCATTGCTTAGGGTCTAGGGTTTCGGTTTGGGGATTTTGAAATTGGGAGAAATATGAGATTTAAGAAAGAGAGAGAGAGAGAGAGAGAGAGAGAGAGAGAGAGATAACAAGAGTAACTGAACGGATTAGTAAGCCGTTCGATTTTAAGGTTTAGTGGGGAATTTCGGATTTTGCTTTCAGTTTCAAAGCGGGGAGTTCAAAATCGAAAGCTGGAGGAAGAAGAGGGAGAGGTGGGGCCGCGCAGATCCGATGGGTAAGCCGAATTTGTTTTTTTATCCGATGGATCCTTGGTATGGATCGTAATAAAATTAAAAGGATATGGATAATGATGTCTTTTAAGCATTTTCGAGTTAAAAAAAAATCAAAAGAAATTGAAAAATAGGGGAAGAGTATAATAGAAATACTTTTCACTTGGGTGAGTATAATAGAAATTGATCCGATATTCATCTTATTTATGTCAATGCTATTATGTTATTTTATTGTTTTTTTGTTTTTTTCTCTTTTCTTTCGATTCTTTTGTCTCAAAAAAAAAAAATTAAGTAAAATTAATCTGCGTAGAGAGACATGGAGTCAGAAGCTTAGAGAACCATGCCAGTCGGTAATCGCTGCCTGAGGTGTCGAGTCAGAAGCTTAGAGAACCAGACGGGTCACCGGAGCCTCGATTTCTTGTCCAATGGAGATCCGATCAGCCTAATTAATCCGAATTCTTCGTCGTCTCCGATATCTATGGCCGCAGCGGCGTCGGAATCCGGTGCGAAGTGTTCGAAGCGCGTCTGCCTCTTCCATAGTGACGAGACTAGATATCTTGGACTGGTATTGATCAAATCCCTTTTGACTTGTTCATCTTTTCCAAGCGTTCGATCTCTTCGCAAATTTCGCAAGATACAATTTCTCTGGTGAGTTGCAAAAAAAATGGCCAATGAAGATTTCATTTACAGAATCAGTACGGATCAAGATTGGGAAGAGTTTCATAAGAATGGATCTTCTTTTGGTGGAGAGCTCGATAAGTCAACCGGTTGTTATCATCTTACCAAACTCGATCAGGTCTCTCTTAATCTCTCTACGATTTCTCAGAAATATCTCGACTTTTCCATCTGGATTTTCACTGAATCTCAAAATTTTGCCCTTATGTTGACCAATTTGCTTTTAGCTTGTGAAAAAAATCAATACTTTTATGCAGATGTTTGCTGCCTTCTGATGCAATTGCTTCTCCGATTTCCAGGTACAAATGACATTGCAAAACTTTTTCTTGAATGCTAAGGAGGGTCTTTACCTTCTTCAAGTTGATCGTAAGAAGGTTTATTCATTGATGTTGACTCTATCCTTTAATATGAAACGTAAATGTGGATGCAATATGATCTTTTGGTATCAAGGATCGGTCTAGGTTGGTGAGTGGTTGATTTAGAAAAACGATAGTTTCTGGTGTGGTTAAGATCACGTTTGCAAGTTTATGAGCAATTAACAAAAGGGAATATGAAATCAAAGTAAGAAACTTCCTAAGGCTGCCTTGTCATCGTGTGAGTGTGCCCTGTGATGTTGATTATGTGTAATGTATCCAGAGTTGGTTATTAGTGCGATTTTGTAGACTTTGAAAACTATACACACAAAAGATGGGTTTCAAACCTTTTTCTTAACAAGCTGCATTAGGGACTAAGACAATCCAAGTAACAGAACCATGATCTTAGGATGAACATTGTTGTAAAGTTCTTATAGTTTTCGGCGGAGGAAGGTATATTGGTCAAGTGATGCAGGATAGAGAAAGGAAGATGTTTAATATGAACGGTAAAGGAGGAACGAGGAACGAGATGTCATATCTTGGAATTTTATGATTATTGGGTATCCGTTTTCATACTCATGATAGACTATAATCCGGTAATAGAAGATATTATCTTTAGGTAATTTAGAGGAATTCATGGAACATTTACTAGTTATCTAGTCAAAATGAGTACAACCATGTTAGAAAATAAGTTAGACTATGGGTTAATAGCCCAATAAAAAAATCGAATATGAGACGTGGTAAGTTTATGGGTCCGTTACTGGACGGAATACGAAAGAAGAGTATGAGATACAATTGAGGTGTACACCTCAATACACTTCATTTGTGTACACCTTAGTTGTGTACACTTCTCTAATACGTGTTGTGTACACCAACTAAAATATTTTAGTCATCTTTATTAAAACTTTATTAGCATTTAGAAATAGCATTGTTAAGATTTATTTTAACTATAATGATTTTCGCCGCATACCACATACGTGTACACTGCATATGCGTACACCATACATATTTTCATTATCTGCCATTGGTATATAGTACTCTTTCGGGTTTAGTATCTCTGGTTTAGTTTCCTTTAGGATTAAGTATTTTTCCTTATAGTTTAGGGTTTCAATTCAGGGTTTAGTATTTCCCTTTAAGTTTCTTATCCCTATTCGTATATAGTATTCTTTAGAATTTGGTATCCCGAAGAGTTTAGTATACCCTTTGTGGATTTAGTACACCGTATACGCGTACACAACATTACGTACACCGCATACGCGTACAAAACATTGCGTACACCGCATATGCGTACACAACATTGCGTACACCGCATACGTTTAAGGATGTTGAGTGAGAATGTAAAGATTTATATAACATTATTTTCTTTTTTAAATGTAGGATTTATATAACATTATAACATTATTTTTTAAATTTGTTTAAGCTAAAATGAATATAACATAATAACATTATTTGTGGTTGCCATATTTTACTTTATTCAATTTGGGTTCGATATTACCCATTTAGGGTTTAGATTTCTATAGTTATATGTTTTTATGGTTGTCATATTTTACGTTTTTCAATTTGGGTTCGCTATTATCCATTTAGAGTTTAGTTTTTTATTGTTAAATGTTCTATATGGTTGTCATGTGCATACACTGCATTGCGTACGCGTACACAATATTTCATACACCGTATACGCGTACACAACATTATGTATACCGCATATGCGTACATAACATTGCGTACACCGCATATCTCAATTAAAAAAAAATGTCCGTTTTCAAAAATTCAAATTTCAACATGTGTAGAAAAAAAATCATGTTTTTTAATATATATGTCATCATCTAATTCACTTTTTATAAGAAGATATATGAATCAAAGATTCGAGGGATATAAATTTTTGAAAAAATAAGAAATAGAAAATAAATATATATTTTTTTCATTTTTTTCATTTTCTCTTCTTCTCTCTTATATCACGGGATTTGTTATTTTTTTTTCTTACTTTTATATGTTTATCTCTTTCTCTAACAGACACACATCTCTATCTCCATCTCTCTCTAAGACACAATAGCAATTTAACATTATTGAAAAAGTGTCTCCACACAATTACACATTACCTGATAAAAACACCAAACTACTAATTTCTCTAATTTCCAAACTTAAAACTATCATATTCTCAAACTAACCCTATTTATTAAGACAAAATAACTACTCAAGTTCATCATCCTGAATTGGTCGCACTCGCATTATAATGTTCCTCGGTTCTATTTTGTTTAGCTTTTTATTATTGTTTATAAACTAAAACTTAAAAAAATCATTTTCCAAAAATCAATCATAGAGCGTTCATTAGAACTACATTATCGATTAATATAATGATTTTATCAGTAAAAGGAATAAAATCTATTTATCTAGGTATGGATAATCCAACCAACAGGTCCAACACTACACAAGTTTATTATAGATAACTTTAAATAAATTAACTTATTCTAACCTAGATTTGTATTTTTAAAAGCTTTAATTCTGGATCTAATATATGTAGAAAACATCATATTTCAGTCAACTATTAAACCAATAAAGTTTCCATCATTTTAACGATATCATGAAAAAATGTTTCGCATTAAGACATTTGTGTGCTTTTTACTTTGAGTTAATTGAATCAATATTAATATATGGTAAAAAAAATAGAGAAAGTGGTAAGAGATAAATGGAAATTAGGTTTGTAAAATTTGGATGGTCTATTGTAGGCGAAAATAGCCCTACATGAAAGAGAGTGAGTCGATGCAGAGAGCATTAAATGCTTTGTCTCATAATATACAATCTGATATCTCCAGTAAATCCAGGGTAATCTTCCGCCGCCCAACATCTTCATCTCCACCGTTCGCTAAAAATGTTAGTGTTATCGTGCTAACAAAATTAAGTTAGTGTTTTGTTATCGTGCTAACGAAATTAAGTTAGTGTCTTGATTACTAGAAATGTTATCGTGCTAAAAATGTTATCGTTCTACCGTGTTAACATCATAGTTGGTTTGCTAACTTAATTGTTAAATTATTGTGGGCATAGGACCACTATCATGGGAATAATGTTCTAGACGATAAGGGTTCTCAACGTCCCACCAATCCAATCACCCACATATGCAGGTTTGATGACGATTTCCTAATTCAATCTCACGTAACATGTGGAATTGAAGAATGCAAAGAGTTTGAAATCGATTCTTTTGGTGTGCCGTTAACTGGTTATCGCGTTAACGGAGTCATACAGAGCATAAGTTGTGTTACTAATTAACACATTTTCGGGTTATCTCACTTTTCTAAAGATTCTATTCTTTTCATCGCTAGTTTTGAACAATAACCGAGTGACTGTTAATGTGTTATACGGTTTCTCTTACTATGTAATCCGTTTTGTTGTTGTTAGAACTCAAGCGTATCGGCGTATTTTGCATTGCATCTTCATGACTATGGCAAAACAGTCTCGTTTACAATTAGTTAACTAACTCTAAACCACTTTATCTATAATTTAGCTAACGTGCTAATTTTTTAAAAAACACAACATTTGACTTTATATTGCCATTCTTAAAGTTATCAAATAACAACTAACGATCTTGTTATCTCTTAAAAATATGAGTTAAATAGTTAAATGTGCGATTTGTTAATATATTATACAAGATTTTTGTATGATATGATTGACACTACGAGATTTTTAAGAATAGTAAACTTGTCAAACAATAAGTATCACGAATTGTTAATTAGGTTAACGGTTTTCATGTCCCAAGATCCTATTAACATGACAATGGACTTGTTACTTGTTAAATTGACAAACCTCATTGATCCGTGGTAAGTTAATGATATTATACGTTAACGATATTATATGTTAACTAAGTTAATGATATTATGTGTTAACTTGAATTGTTAGCGATCTTACATATTAAATTGATTTGTTAACGATGTAAAACAGTATTTTACTCTCCATAAGTTAGCCCCCAAGTTTGTACATTGGTAACACATACCCAAATTGTATTGTGAACGTATAACATCATTAACGAGTCAAGTTAACTTGTGGTCAGAAAGTGTTAACACGCTAACACGTTAAGAGGAATGACAATTATACAACATTAAGAGGAATGAACTTATCGTTAATAATATAAGATGACCAACTTGTAGTTAACGGTGGTGTCTATTTAGACTAGTCTCGTTACACCGTTATGTTAATTAACAATGCAATAAAAATGATCGGTAATGGAGTTCCCCGTTAGCTCAGAGGGTTTGCTTCCCCAACAAACATTTTGTTACTAAACTTGAAGCCTTCTTTTACAAATTTAACCATCTTATCAACCATGGGTTCTTATTCGTCGTATATATGTCCAACTAAGATCTTCGTCGTCTGAGTCAAATTCTATGTCTGGCCAAATGATCGGGTCAACGTGTATCTGCAAAATTGATTGAACATATAACTGCTTCAATAACTATATTATGTAGCATGATATGTTTTCTTAAGTACAGCAGCTGAGATATAGTGTGTAAAGTGGGGTGGCATAATAATAAACTAAGAAATATAGTACTCCAACGCAACGATCTCATTCCTAAAACTATCCTAGTGAACCTAAAATTGGTTTTGTTAACTCTGCCAGTTAGCCGGTTGACTACATTAGAGTGTAAATTGAAAAATTTGTCTATCATTCTACTTTTTCACAGAGTCCGGTGGCTACATTTGTGCCAATCTTGTGTTATAATACTACTATGAACTGTTAGTTTGATTGACACAATAATGTCCCAAATTACCCATAAACACTAGTTACTCACATAATCTTGTTACCAATTTCCATACGAATCATGTGAATTTATCTATTTGTTCTTACCTTACAAGCCTCGTTGATGTGAATCATGTGAATTTATCTATTTGTTTGTGTTGGGTTGCCAGTGAAAAGAATCCAGATCTCACTCTCCTTCTCTACTTCAAGCTAACGAGATAAAGAGGAACAACCCAACCAAGATGGCTTCAACAGTAAGTTTGCCCAGCGGTGAATCTCTAATAAAAGGCAACTTCGTCATCTTCCTGCAAGCCTTTGGATTATGCTCATCTTTTGGTATGTGTTGACTGTCCGCCCCCATGGATCTTGACCGGCCGCTATCATTCTCAATGGTAACTCGGTGTCTCCCATCTGCAAAACCGAAAGAAGAAATAGCCCTAGTGTTCGTGTGCTCGTTCGATTTTGCCGGAAATCTTGGCAAAATCTGAAAAACTAGATGAAATCGCAGGAATTTCGATTAAACGGAATTACTCTATTACCTTCGTTGTTCAGGAATTCAGCGGAATCTTGATCTCGTTCGCCGATGGTCGGTGGGTTTCGCAGATGACAAATCGTCCTTTCAAATGAACACTATTTTTGCCGAATGAAAACACACCTTTTCGATTTCTCTCTAAAAACACCTAAAAAAACTTTTTCTTATGACAAAATACAAATCTAAAACATTGGATTGCTTTATCAGTTTACGGACATATATTTGTAAGTGCGGTCCACTTGGGCTATATCTGAGAAATTAAAACCACTAATACAGTTGTAGAATAGGGGTTCAGTTGTCTTTTCGTCATAAATAGTTTCTTCCAAACAGTGCCATAAAGTGACCTCCTAATTTTTGCATTATCAATTACCATCTTTTGGTAATTCTCTTTTATTTTATTTTATTTTTCTAAAATTTTTGGTTGATTTCACTTAATGGAACAATACAATAAGTGGAAAAAGATTTAAAAAAAGCCATTATATCGAGCCTTCTAGAATGAACTCATGAAGGTGAAAAGGAAAGACAAAAAACGACAAAGAACCAACAGAAACACAAGAAAAACCTTAGGAATCGGTCGTGAGTCACGGAAGATAAAACTGAAGCAAACCAAGACGAGAAAGCAGCAATCACGTGCCAAAGCACAAACCATCTCGTTTTTGCCGCAGCTCAAAGAACTGGAGTTCACATCATAGTTGCCACTAGCATCCCATCTTTCCGAGGCATGTCCCCTAACCGCCGGAAGGAGATTCGTATAGCTTCTCCGAGAACTGACGCGATCTCCAGAATGCGTAACGGACTAAAAGCAAATGGTGACAAGGAAGTCCGAACGGTAATCGGAGAAGTCACTTCCGACCACCATTCCCGTAGAAACCTAAGTCTCCATTGGGACCAACCTCCACAGTTACAACCTAACCGCACAACAGACCGTTGCCTCAACAATACACGTCTCGAGATGTTCCACCATCTTCACCAAACCAAATCGGAGCCTTCACTAGCCGAGACCAAGACCAAACTACGTACCTGCTGACACTTGCCGAGAACAAGAACACACACCAACCACGAAACCCGAGCCACACCGGTGAGTAGACGGCACCAGAGCTTCTCCATCGAAACGAACCGAGAAACCGCCGTTGTGCCACCCGCTTAGAACCACCGCCAAGAGACACCGATGGTGGAGCCTCGCACACCGGGAAAGACGAGAGCCACCCCTCCGAGGCTAGCCACAAGACAAAACACTCACTCGACACCATAACCAAAGATTGAACCCGTCCCCGAGGTCCAAAATTCCGTCGTCGGAATTGAAGAGATCATGCCTAAATTGCCACCACATCTCCGCCTCAGGAACAACGCGAAAAGCAAGACGAGGCCGAGAGGGACTAAAAACGGGGAGAGACAAGCATCGCCACCACCACAAAAAGTCGGAGAGCACGTCGCCGGTGTAAAGGACTCTTAAAGGAAAACCGCCGGAGAGCACCAAGGGAAGAACCTGCCGACAAAGAACGAGGCGGACAGAGAAGAGGCGCATCACCACGAAGGAGACCACCTTCCACCACCGCAACCCCAGCGACGCCGCTGAGGCCCGCCGCCGTCGGTCGAGGAACACGCGCCGGAATAGAGGAACTTGACCTTGCCACCACTTCCGAGCCGACAGCCAAGCATAACTATTAACCTATCAAAAGAAAGAGGAGGACACCGTGGTCCCTCCTCCGGCTACGGTGAGCCACCATGCACGCCGGAGAGGGAGATCGGAGGAGTTTTAAATTGTCGACAAGGAGGAGAGATTAGAATCGCCTCAAGACAAGGAGGAGAGAAAAAAAGAGAGTCTTACATTTTAGCTAATGAATAACATAGATTTCTCTGTGATATTTTTTAATTACTCTATGCACGCAGATATTTGTTTGGTTTCCAACCCAAAAAAAAATCCTTATTAAACTAAATTTAAGCTCGAATTTTTTAGTTGTAAAAAATAGTCATTGAAATTTGAGTTATTTAGATACAAAAGAAATCAATGTGTATAAAAATGATCATTATTCTGAAAACAATATTAAGTGGATTGGGTACAAACTAAGTAAAAGAACTTCACCCTCCTTGTCGGGTTTATAAATAACTATGGACAACTTACAAATATATTTATTATACCTTCTAAATTATTATCTGCTAAGATCATAATGATTTACATAAACCCAAAACCAAAGTTATTTTAAACATATAAACAGTGTAGTGTTGCTTGAGGCAACATATATTATCAATAAAATAAACATGAAAACTGAATTCTCACACTTCTGATTGATTTTCTTATTGTGTAGATCTTTAAACCACACTCTACTATCAGATCCAGAATATCAGACAGCTTGCAAACCTGAACAAAATATATACTCAATTGAACAAATAAATGAGAAAGTAAAATTGAAGGTATATTTCCAAAGAGAAGCTTCATTAATTTCTCTAATCTATGAAACTGTGTTATCTGTTCTAGAAGCAATAGCACTGACAGATAGGAAGAGTGATGACACTCTAAATGGGACTGAGGTTTATTCATTAGAGACCTATTTACAGAAATTGAAAAATAGGAGTATCATATAATACTATTTAATACACACATTGATTGTTGAGAAAAATATAGGATAATAAAAGCTACAAAAAATGAAGTCAGGATTCTCTACTAGGAATCAGAGATATATATATCTTGAAGTTGTAGGTGCACTTTTAATTTGGTTCGTATTCATTTCTGAATAAATGATACAATAGATTTTTTTCTTTTCTTCTGCTCACATATTAGGCTATAAATATAGGTTTCTAAAGTGTTTTTTTTGTTGGTCACCTAATAAAATAGGCTTTATTTATCTATAATTTCCCAACATGTAACCAAAGCCCAATTCGAAGCAATTTAAAGCCCACTCTACTATTATTTTGTAATTATTAATCCAGGAAAAAAAGGAGAAAACTCAAACTTTGACGGAAACTGAAGAGTACGTAAGTATATCATCTACTGGTCAATGTCCCCCATCATAACCAGCCTGGGCGTTCAGTCGGTTTGGGTCTTTTGATTCGGGTTTTTTTGGTTCTTGGTTTGTTCTTGCTGGGAAAAATTCCGACTGAATCTCGTTAAAATTTCAGCATCCAAAATCACATGACGTACAAACCAGACCTATTTGGTAATTATTTGCCAAATTTTGTACTTTTTTCTTTTGTTGATCAATAAATCATAACATTTCAACCAAAAAAAAAAAAAAAAATTCCGACTGAACAAAGTTTCGGTTCGGCTTTGAGGAATTTTGTTCGGTTCATCGGTTTGATATTTCGGCTAAAATCAAAATCAGTTAAATCATAGAAAATTCGGTACCTTCGGTCTATTTCGGAGGTTCGGTTATTTTGGTTATTTGTTTGTTTTCTTTCCCCGTTATTTTGGTTAAAAACGGTCAGGAAAAATGGAAACAAATTGTAAAAAAAACAAAGAACCGATCGGTTTTAGCTGCTAAATTGAACCAAACCAAAAACCGAATTAAAAATAAAAAGTGCCCATTGGTTTAGAGGTCAAAACCAAATGGAAACCAAAAACCAAAAAGATCGGTTTGGTCGGTTGGGTTCAAACGGAACGCCCTGGCCTAAATTCCATTCTCAAAGGTAGGGGTGGGCATTTTAACCGAACCAAACCAATTGAACCAAACCAAACTCAAACCGACCCAAACCAAACCAGAGTTAATACCTAACCATTTGGTTCTATTTCTTCTCAACCAGAATGGTTCAGTTCAGTTTGAAACCAAACTGAACCGATAAACCAATATGTTTATTATAATATTTAATTAATTATATTAACTATTATTAACTAATACTCAAATGTGTAAATCTAAATCTCACGTTTGATTTTTTCCCTTTTTCGATACATTTTCATAAGGGATTTTTTTTAAACCGAACTAAAACCAAACCGAACCGAATATAAACCAAACCGAACATAAACTAGACCAAACTAATTTTGGTTGAATTCAGTTGGATTTTTATTAAACATGATTTAACCGAACCGAACCGAACCGAACCCAAACCAAAACCGAAATTAAACAGAAATGGCCACCCCTACTCAAAGGGTATTCATTAGAAACCCATCTACATAATCGATAGTATTACTCCATCCATTTCAATTTAAAGGTCGTTTCAAATTGTTTCACACAAATTAAAAAAATATATTAAAATTTCTATTATATCCCTTATTAATACACTACATAATTTTTTAGTTAAAACTGTAATTTTGACTAAAGTTCTGCAAACAACACTTAATTTTGAAATAATCTGAGTTCCCACCATTCCCATCTTGGGCAGACTTGTCCTCCCTCGTCGTTGTTTTCATTTTACTTCCTCGGCTGCTTGATGCTGGTTCCTTTTTCTTGATATTTTCCCTTTGGCGCTTTTACTGACCCGGGAAGGATTTCCAGTTGATGTCTTAACAGAAGAGTCTTTCCCCTTGGAAACTTTTATTAATTTATGAACTTCCCAAATTATCCTACTCTCAGAAGCCATTATAGCCACCTCAACTTGTGCTTTAGTTTCTTTTTTCATCCAATCAGACTGAGAAGCGGAAATCCATTGGCTAGACTCTGGAACCTCAACAGAAACCTTACTAACCTCAGCCTTCTTTGACTTCCTAAACTTCTCCGTTGTAGGTTTAGTTTCAACTTTTGCTTTACGTTCACCCACCACAACTGAAGGAATCATCCCACCACCAAATGCATCAGCTTCCCATTTGTTGATAGCTTCTACGAGCTTAAGAAAATTTTGAACGGCTGCCTGCAAAATTAATGAAAACATTCAGGTTAATAGAGTCATCATATAGAAACCTACCATCAAACAAGCTGTAATGCACATATATACACTTGTATACAATAAAGTGCTGCGATATATGATAATGGTCCTCTACACATTTTGTAAACATTCTTACCTTAGCATCCTTGTCAATGGACCATACATGATCTAGCTTTAGATTCACAAGACCTATAGGTGCTACTCCAACAATCTTTATCATCTTCTTTAGTATCTTCCCCAATACTAACAAAAGGGTCAGACGGCAAAGATCTTTCAAACTCTAGAACAGCTTGAAGCAGAACTAGCTGCAACGCGTGAACAAAACCTTGAACTGCACCACTGGCTTGAGCTAACTGGGATGCGTCTCTCGATTTAATGGAAGACATAATCATCTCAAAGCATACCCTTCCCCATGGGTACTTCAAAATCCATCAACGTCTCTCAGTAACTCTACATGTTCTTCACGCACCTTCATATTCAGGGAACGCGGACATAAGACTCCATCAACCAAAATTAGCAAAGTGTACTTTATCCTTATATCGCTATCTGTTACATAATGCCTTTTAATACGGTGGATCAAGATGTCGGGCGTTATCTCCTCGCATTTGTTGAATAATTCATACAAATACGGCGACCCATCTTTTTCGTCTTCTTCTTTTTGTCTTTTGGGGTCGGAAGTTTGATATAATAATTATTTTGGGGTTACACGTGTATAATCAATGTGTTAGGATCATTACTTAAAATAGTTAACACTTATGTGGTCACTTAAGTATAAAATAAAAGACTATGGGGTATAAGTGTTATGAAAATTTAAATGTGAGGATACATTTAGTAATTTCTAATTTGATGAAAGACCGAATTAAAAATTGTTTCTATATAAATAGAAGGTTATGGTCTCTATGCCAATCCTAATCAGAAATACAGAAAATTCTCTGCTTCCCATCAACAGAAACCTAACGCTATTCATGGTTTGCCGTGGAAGTTCCCAAATTCAGAAACTAAGCAATAGATCCAAAAAGTAGGCTTCCGCTTATGTTCTTATTAATCAGAGACTGCATGCTTTAGTGGATTGTTTAAATAATTCCAACATTTGTTACAACACAATCCCGTCGCTGCTCTAAACTCTCGGAGACAAAAATCTAATGGGATTTCCGGCGAAAACAACCAGATCTCATGATGTTTTGCCAAAACCAATTGCCTTGTCAGTAAGAAATGAACAAGTTTTCCAGAATAGGCGAATTTGTTACCAATGTCGAACATACCACCAAGCCTTGAACTCCTTATAACTTCTAATTCTTCGGGCTCTAACAAGCGTGCAACTTCATTTATCCTAGAAAGGTTGAAGTATTTTTGAATCCGGTCTCTGTCTGGTTCTTCACCGGCCTTGAACAATCGCTCGGGATGATCTGACATGACCTCATTCAAAAAAAAAACGAAACCCTTTCAAGTACCCATACCAAGTGAGTTGGCAGAGAGATAATCGATAACCCAACCCATCGATTAATTTAAAGAAATCCATACTTTCAATCGGAAGTTCGGGAGAGGTAAGAAGAGAACAATTTTTTTTAGGGATTTCTCGGAGATTTGGAAGAAGATAAAGAGTTGCGAGGTTTGGAAGAAGATAGAGAGATGCGTCCGAAGCAACAATTTGAAATTGCCATTATTACTACTCTACACTTATTACTCGGCTATCGATAACCACCATGTAGGGGTGTTGTCGTCTTTTTCCTGTATAAACAGATGCCATGTTATTTACGGTAATGCCACCTCTCCCTCGACTAGTCGACTTCATTCCTTTCGAAAGTATTGGTACATACTACATATTCTCTTTTTTTTTTTCTAACCAAAAACGAGATGCCACTAGTCTTCTCAGCACTTCATTACAAATCTGGGCAATTTGATGGAGGTACAAATATATAATTTTAAAATTGGTTAATTAAAAAAATTGATTTATATATTGAGTTATAATATCATTCAAAATCTTTTAATATCTTTCATTATTCTAAGTAAGAAGATATATATTCTTAAACAAAAAATAATATTTTTTATTTAAATTTTGTTTTTATTGATTCAATCGATTCATTAAATATTTATTAGAGTATTTGCGTTCCATAACAATTTTTTTGTGTATAATTAGAGATATAGCAAAACACTGTTTTTAACACTATACATCTTTATTAATACTCTTTCACCTTGTATGTGTTGACGAATTTGTTGTATAATAATAACTTTCAACAAATAAAAAATGGAAAAACTCTTCCTACGGAATAAACCAACGATCTCTCGAGCTTCTCGTCAATGACGTTTATAGTGTTTCGCTCCATCTTCGATCTCTCTCTTCTCTCATCTTCCTCAAGAGGAAGAATTCTGAACGCTGATTTTTGCTGCTCGAAGTCAAATCTACGACGACGGACCTCCGCCTCAAAGCATTGACTCACGGCGATCTATTCCGTAACATCGACGAATCCTGGAGGTGTTCGAAGAAGATGGGAGAATAAGGATGAAGACGGAGCGGCGGTAACGAAGGTGTGGAGAATCGGTATTCGAAAGTGGAGGCGGCGCGTCTCGATGTGCGAAGAGCTTCGACGGTAACAAGAGAGTACGTCGGAGACGGAGTTTTGATTTTCTTGGTTTGAGTTTCAGAATTTCAGATTTCAGATTTTGGATTTTGGGTTTCGAGTTAGATTCTAGATCAATTTTTTCAAATTTTAAAGAAAATTTTAGAAGGACAATCTAGAATCTAACTGACAATTATTGAGTTAACTAGTTAAACAAAAAGTTAGATATACATCTACTTGTTTAACCAGATGCGTTAACAGATAATTAAAGTTTTTTACATGTACAAAATGATTTATCACGGTAAAACTATAGATAACTTGTTCCTCACAACCAAAAGAAGTGATTCCGATCTTTCAGTAATCTGAAATTGAGTTAGCCAGTTAAATCAAACGATAGAGATACATCTACAAGAGCCGTGCCTACGAACTTTTAGGGCCCAAAAAAAAAAAAAAAAGGTGTTTTATTTGATTTTTTTTAATAAAAAGTGAATGAAAAGAAAAATTAAAAACATATATAAATATTAAATATACAAACATTTATGCGGTCCCAAAATCAAATTTTGAACAATTTAATTTTGCAAAAAATACATTAGAGGAGAATTGAAATCGGGTTTAAATCTCTACACATAAATAATATTATCAAAAAAACTACAAAGCATTTTAGTTATTTGGGATCCCAAAATTTTATATAAACTTAGGGGGCCCTGGGCGAGTGTTTTATTTTTTGTACTTTAGGCACGGCTCTGATAATTACCGGGGCGAGTTAACAGATAAACAAAAGTTTAACTGCTAACAATCAATGTAATGTATATGCATATATATATTTGGTTCAACGTCTTATAATTAGGTAGTATAGATTAAAAGAAAGTTTTCTAATTAGGTAGTGTAGGATAAAAGAAAGATTAACCGATAACAATCGTCGAATGAAGTTAATTTTGTAAAATGCTCACCAGCCAATAACACTATTCCCTTTTGACTTTGTGCATTTGGCTATATCGCTAATTTTGACCTCGTTTTTGGCTATATGGTCAATTAACTCTATTATATATGGTTTGATTAAAATTATAATTACACCTTTTCTTAATCTGATTTTGAATATATAGTATATAAAATAAATAAAAGATATTTTATTCTGAAAGATAATTATACCTTTTCTTAATCTAATTTTTTTTGTTATTTTTTAATGACATCATTTAAAATATTCAACACATATAAGATTATTTTCTTTAAAATACTTCTCAATTAATAGTATAGATATTACTTGCATCGACATCTGAGTTTTATAACCTAACTATTAATTCGTCAAATATTAAGAACAAAATTTTCATAATTAAGTTTAAAATTTATATGAGATTTATATCATAAAATACTCATTATAAACATAATTTTCTTTTATGCACCCCACTCATAAAAGAAGGGAGTCCTCCACTCTTATGTATGCATGTTCTTGATGTTGTAATATTTACCATCGTTAAGTCTTGGATCGGCTGGAAATTGATGTTGTATCGACGAAATTGAGGTTCCAAAAGTAATTGGTTTTGCCGAAACCTCCGTCAGGGAAGTGATCGGAACTCATTTAGGTTGTCGTATGTCGGCTGAAGCTGCGCAAATTCATGATCTCACCACCCCATTTCACTATGTATACATGATCACTGATCAGCTAACCTCATGAAAAGCTCGAATGGCCAATACTCGACCAATGAGTTGTTGTGCCTAAACTCAACCACTTATTCTCATGTTTCGATCCCACAATTTATTTATTCATCTATTAGCTAGAGATGAGAGAGAATATATAACTTTAACAACAAAATTCATAATATACATAAGATCAAATAATTAAATTAAAAGCAATGATAAATCAACTTTCAATACGAGAATGAAAATCTCAATTGCTGCTTATGAAGGTATGTACATGAGTGATGACTGATGACAATTCCAATAACAAAGAAGTATTAAGACTTTGTAATAATAATAATAAAAAAAAAATCATGTGAATGTTTTGCATTGCTCTGTTCCTTGCTTTTGTTTTGGGTGGCTTTAAGCGAATTATCATATGATGGAATGTTAAGTTGACGCACCATGTTTCCATGATTTCAATCAGATTGTCATTGAGTGAGCTAAATAAAAATTATCCCGGGTGAGTTTCACTTTTGTTTATCATTTTTTATCTTTGGAAGTTGGAACTTTGAAAGTCTTAATTCAAATAGTTCTTTGATTTTAATAATTTTTGCTCAAGAGAATCATCTCAGTTTCTATTGGCGGACTCACATTGTTATGAAATTTTACTTCACACAGTCTCCTATGTTCTTAAGATTTCGATTTATTGTAAATTTTATCTCTCTCGATTGCGATTGTGGAAGAAACAATATTTTTGTTTTAGGATTCGTTGTTTGTAATCAGCAATCGATCAACCTTCTTACTCAATTATATCTTATTGATTGCTTAGGATTATATGTGATGATTCAACTTTTCAATGACATTGTATGTTTTTATTATGGATATCAGGGACATGGGACAGCTTAGACTGAGGTTTAAATGCTTTTGATTCGTTATAAATCAATGTTCTTGGAATCCATCACATGTACTATAGTACTTGCTTGATTGAATTTGATTTGAACATAATCGAAGGCTAAACTTCAAAGCCAAAATTACTAAAAGATGATATAAGCTAGCTTCCTAATCCACACTTACATTAACATCATGTCATATGTATATGGACAACATTGCCACTTTGTCATCTCTCTTATGTGTATAAAATGAATTGTGATAATCAAATCTCATCGTGCATTATGTATATGTACAAATATATCGATTTGATCGTATATTGAATTCAACTAAACTAAACAATTTTGAAAGATGGTCGACAATGATTTCCGTACAAATATTAAACATCAAATAACTAGGTGAGTATCCGCGCTACGCGCGGATGTTTGTTTTATAGATTTTATTTTGTACAATGTTGTATTGGTATTTGTTTTTATGTTATTTGACCATATTTTGTAACTCAACTTATTTGTAATATTTTTGTTTATTTTTATAAAAACTGTTTATAACATGCCCATCTAAATCTAATATTTAATTTGTAAATAATATGTAATGTCATAATATTTTCTAATTTGTATATTATTTTTTCCTCTACCTATTTCAATCATAGTTTGCTGAATAAATTAATAGGAGTTGATGTAACATTCTTTACAATCTTATATCCTTTGTTGACAAAGTAAATCTTATAATCGTTATTACTTTTAAAATTACAAGCACTTAACAAACCACATGTTTTCTAAATTTTTTATGTTTATCTGATTCATATAAGTTTTTATAAGATAAAAAGGAAAAAAATTGCAGTACCAAAAACACCTTTAACAATAGTAGTTTAACATATTTTTTTGGCAATAAAATGCGCAGACGGCTTCTCTTTCAAAACTGATGTTGGAAACATGACACTATATTGTTTACTGTTATAAGTTGTCTTTCTATCTTAATTTTCTACTATAACCATAAATCCAATTAAGTATATAATAAAACACCATAAAAACGAAATATGTGGTAAATGAAAACTAGAATTTTTCAAAACAATGATATTTGCTGAGTTTTTGAAGAATATGCATTGGTATGGAAGTTCCTACAGCTCAATTAAAAAAATTGTGCAAGACTTGATATAAATAAATGAGGATCACTTCGACACCGGTCAAAATTTTTAAACTAGCAACTTAAAAGATGAAGCAAAATTTATTATAAACCAAGTTTTTATTTTTTCTCAAACAAACTGTTGGCTTTAGTAAAACACCTAAACTATCATAAGTTTGTGGTCTAGAAAATATAACCCGCAAGTGATTTATGAACTTGTAGACATTGTTGTTTTCAGCTCTCGCAATCTTTAGCTTGAGATCTGCACACTCCTTCCTTATGGATCCAGTCATTTTTAAGCCTAAATGGATAAACACCCCAAATATTTCAGAGATGAACATATTGTAATCTGCGTGATGCCAATTAATGTATGTGGATAATGACCGATGGAAAAGACTTGTAAGATAATTGAATGAAGTAAGTAAATTCATTTCTCACTTTGGGTTCACAATCACTCTAGTTAGGTACTATTGATGAATCAAATAAGTTAAAATAGCATCACCACAAATATGACCATAACCTCACGTTTAACCCAAGTTATTGTGAAGGTATAAAGGATTTTTGAATATAAGTTGCCTCCAAAGTACATGAAAACGTCGTCCTTTGGTGTCCACGCTACATAAAAATCACAAAGAGAACAATTATTTTCCATGAGGTCTGGCCTAACTTTATTTTCTTTGCCCATAGCCATATCACCAACAAAAGCAAAAGACAATCAATTTTCCTACTACAGAACAGAAGAGACTCATGTATGTTAAGCGATGCCAAAACCACAACAACATGCAAAAGAAATTGTCTTGTCAATGTTCCAGTGTGGTGATAATGTCCTATTCTAGAGGTCACTTTTTAAAAAGTGGTAATGGTCCAAAATAGTACAAAATGACAAATAAATTGCCAGAATAGTACATTGTTTGAGAAAATTGTCAAAATAGTCATTTTCAAAAAAATTGAACTGTTTTGGGTTTAGGGTGTAGGGTGAAGGGTTTAGGGCGAAACCCTAAACCCTAAACCCTAAAAACTTTTCCCAAAAAGACTATTTTTACAATTTTCGCAAACGATGTATTATTCTGGCAATTTGTTTGTCATTTTGTACTATTTTGTCAAATGCCCCTTTTAAAAATCTCATAAGTGCCTTGTTTTCTAGTAGTGTAGTTGATATTTGTCATGATTTACAAGTTCCGTATGCAATCATACAAAACTGTTTTAGAGTTCCAATAAGTCTAATACCAACTTAGATACTACTCTACTTTTTCACATGACTATGAACTGATAACTGCAATTGATAAGTTGAGACGGTACTTGCAATTGAAACACTAAGAGGAAAGGTCTCAAATTTGGATCACTTGAGCTAAGCTATACATAGTTTGACCAGAGCAAAAATACAAGAAATGAAATAGATGCTACAATTTGTAAATCTAGGGTATGTACCAATATACTTTTTTACCTCATTTAGAGTTGGATTGATAACAAATTGTCCACATTTCCTTCGTATTCGGATGACTCCAGTGGGTCCTCCCCATGGAAAATCTGATAGCATGAGCGCAGCCAATGATGCATTAGCTGCTAGTATATCTGGATCTTGCTTCCTATCTGACGATAAAACATTTGCCATTATCTGCATATGACACAATAAACAAAAGAAGATACACGAAAATTACTTCCACATAGATCAATCTCTTGAAGAAGTGAGAAAGCTGCATACCTGAAATCATGGTTAAACCCTGAAGGAAGCAATGATCTGCTTGGTATATCAATGAGCCGGCCACATAACAGTGACCGCTACTTTGGTGCACCCTCTCTTCGCATATATATATGAATTTGGAATCAAACCTTGAGCGTTTTGCTTCTCTTGATAGTCAACATGAACGTATGTACCAAAAGAGTTTCCAACAAATATCATAAACATCAATTTAAACTAAACACTATGAACCCATTACAGAAAAAGCAATATAAAATGACAGAATTCTCTTGTGCGAAGGTCAGAGATTCCTCTGAGGATTCTACCAAACATCTTTAGACGCATTTCTTAATTCCTCATAGATCATATATTCCTTAAGAGAATAATTAAGAATTGTAGCTTCAAAACCTATCAAGAAACAATAATTATATATTCTGAATTTAAGAATTGTAGTTTTGATTCAAAACATGTGATTCTAATATCAAAACAACTTTTTTCTCCCATGCACTTTTTTCGAGAATCGCCCAACTACTTCCCGATCTCATCCCTCCGCCCCACCTACTATCTTTCTCCACTGTACCTAACTTTCTCCGGTCTTTTTTGAATTTTGAAATCCACTTTCGCTGAATTTTTCTTTCCTCATTCCTCCCCATTTTAATCGACTACTCCTGTCTGCCTCTAGCTCTAGTTCCCTTCCTCTAGCGTCCTGCCGAAAGGCAAGGATTCGCTGGAATCTATTTCCATTCTATTGTGTACCTGTAAGACGGAGACACGACGGAGCTTCCCATAGGATTTCATGCCCCGGTGAAAACCGAATTCATCCCTTCCGTTGACAATTTTAATAGCGAGATTTGATTCTTTTTGGTTTACCGCCCACCCGACGGAGCTTGAACGGTTATCTTCCATTTCTCCGGTACAATGCCAAGAGAGGGTCTTCCTTTTCTGATCTGAGCCAAAAAGCTTCTTAGATCTGCTCAGATTTACTGCTTGGATAGAAATTTGTACGGTTCCAAGCTTCATCCTCTTTTGAAGTCGGAGCTAGGCACGCCACCTCTCCCAAGTGAATGCCTTAGTTGGAGAGTCTCTCCCAAGTGGAAGCCTCAGCCGTTTCGCTGCTGTCTTCAACTTTTTCTAGCCCCGTGATAAGACCTGTTTTGTTAGCCGTCTCCTGCAACAAAGCTCACTGACGTAGTCTCAAGACATGTTTTGCTTAAATCCTCTGCCCTCGGTTACTCTGGCATGCGGCGTATCCTCCTCCAACGGGTTTAAAAAATCTTTACTCAGGGTCCCATCTCTCCTTGTGGCGGATCTGATATCTCACAGATCTGTTCTTAACCGTCGCTTTTCTAGAACTGTGTGTCGATTCCGCCTCCGGGCCGTGGAGCCAAGGCTAAGAGTTGCTCCATATGCCTAACCATCTGGGGATTCCTCTTGATGTCCCTTCTGAAAGATTTCGTCGTTGCTCATGGGAGTGCATCTTACAAACCGCATCACTCTAGCTTCATCACCGTAGAAATTGGTGAAATTGAGATAATTTCTGAATATAGACGGATACCGGATCCACAATTTTCTAGCATTTTGCCAAGTATAATCTACCTTTCCTTTTGCACAAGCATTTGAATGATTGATTTCGGCGTATTTATTGTTTTAATTCTCTAGCTATGTGCTAAGCATATTTTCGGTATAGTAACAAAAAACGAGTTTGGTGGTGTCCCAGAAACCACCCAATCCGCGAGAATGAACATCATAGCGTGGAACTGTTAGGGGGCGGGAGCCGATCTGACGAAAGAACATCTTGAAGAACTACATCGATGTTTCTTACTTTCCTTTTTATTTCTATCGGAGATTAAAAAAATCGTAATTTTCCGCAAGATTTACAAGTTTATTTTGGTTATGATCATGTTTTTACCGTATAGCCAAGAGGCAAAAGTGGTGGATTGGCTTTATTTTATATGAATGAACCTAATGTGGTTATCTCTTACTCGGATAATCGTATGATTGATGTTGAAACCACCACAGAAGGTCATAAGACTTCCCTAACCTTTGTCTACGGTGATCCGGTCGTAAAAGACCGAGAACGAGTTTGGGAACGTTTAACGAGACTAAGCCTTAATAGAAAGAATGCTTGGCTTATGATAGAGATTTCAATGAAATCACTGGTAATCAGAGACCCAATCAGCCTTTATGGCCAGACGTTTAATTACGAATAACATCCCATTAGCTCAAGAAAAATTTTCATGCCTTAAGCATAAATCCGATGTGTAAAACGAAATTCATGGCCATAAATACAAATATGAGTAAAGCTTACGACCGGGTGGAATGGAAATTCCTTGATGCTTTGATGTTAAAACTTGGTTTCGCGAGCAAATGGGTGAAGTGGGTTATGTTTTGTATCTCTTCGGTCTCGTACCAGGTGTTGATCAATGGAGTAGAAAAGGGCATGATCAGGCCTTCGAGGGGGCTTTGACAAGGCGACCCCCTCTCCCTTTTCTTGTTCATATTGTGTACTGAAGCACTCATCTCCCACTTGAATGGGGCGGAAGAAGAACAACGCATCACATGACTTAGGATTGCACGAGCAAGCCCCGAGTGAGTCATCTTTTATTCGCAGACGATAGTTTATTTTTCTGCAAAGCAGATATCCTACAAAGTGCATAGATTTTTAAGATTCTAAAGATCTATGGTGATGCATCGGTGTGCCACACCCCGATGCACCATCCTGATGTGCAATCTTCAGGTATTCCGTATGCGCGTCAGTCGGACGTATGCGCGTCAGTCGGATGTATGCTCACTAAATTTGATGTATATTTTGAACCGCTGCTCGGAATGACATGAAACCACCTTCAAACGAAAGCTAACGCAATCATCTACGACTTTGATGAAGATCTTCGAAGCTAAATTCATATGTAAACCCTTCATCTGAGTCGATCTTTAAAGCACGTCAGATGGCCTCTGCATTTTCCTTGATTTTTGGGCAAATCTCTTGCTCCAAATTGGTCCCTCTTGTCCCATGATCTTCCATCAATGCATCCATAAGCTCCAAATGGTACCTAAAAACACTCCATGATGCACAAACACATGCAAGAACTAACCTAAGACTCACTAACTCTAAAATGGATGCAAAACCAAAGAAAACCATGAAAGAAATGCAAAAAGTCACAAAATGCTAACTAAAATGTATGCTAAAATGGACTAAATTATGCAACTATCAACTTCCCCGAACTTGCTTTTTGCTTGTCCGCAAGCAAACAAACATAAACAAATCGAAGAAGAGGTTGAAAAGTGGGAACTCAAAACCAAAATATCTTAGTAAGCATTGGATACGATCACATTGAATAGTACTAGCATGTTGCAAAAACAAACACTTAATCCACTCTAACTCATTAAAGGCTTATTGCAACTCCTAATATTTTCTCTTAACAACAATGTCTCATGCCTACAAGTTCTCTTCTCAACCATCCCTCACATTCATTTGATCTTTCTTAAGATGCGGTTTCACAAATGGGCAAGTGGTCAAGTCCAATTGGTTTGGAAGAAAAGGCTTTTGGCACTAGTTAATATGAGTGCAATGAGGTTCATTCTCTTTTTGGGTGACTTACTCTTAAGAGAAAGGAATGCTATATGTTATGCAAAAGCAAGGAAGACTAGAAACAATTTATGCATACAAAGTTAAGCTCATATTGTTCTACCCTCCTAGTAAAGCATTCTACCCGAGTGGTGATTCCATTTTCACTTCTTATCTTACTTCATTGAAGCTCATTAAACCTTCAAAACTTTTTTGGCTAAATCAAACTCCCTTTTTAAATCCCTTTTATTTTCCAAACACCAAACTCCTAGAGACAATTTTAATCGACCCCTTTCTATTTTTTTCACTCTCCCTAAACTTTTTATTCTTTCTCTTTTTTCAAACATGGAGAGTGTTTTTCTTTTCTTTTCCTAGGGTCTTTCTTTTAAGTTCTTCTCTAGAGTTTTCTTTTTCAACCAAGGATTCTTTGTCTACCATTTCTTATCTCACTTTTTGGTAGCTCATGTTCCCCAAACCCAATACCATTCATTCTTTTGATCCTCATCCTAATGCTAGCCCTTTTTCTTTGGACAACTTAGACTAGCTAAAAATGAAAGCTAACCTTTGTCGTTCCCAATACTTACAAGATTTTACACACAATAACATTATCAAGAAAAAATGCCTCACTCAATCAAACAACGAGGGGTGGAAAGAAAATGGTTAAGGTGAAAGGTAGGGAACCATTCTAAAGATGATAATGGCCACTCGGGTTATTAGAGAGTGGTAAAAGTGGATAATATAACCTGAGTGTTTTCTTTGAACCATGGTTATGTATCACAAGCCCATAAGCGAGAATATTAAATTCATTTAAGTCCAATATCAAAGGGGTTGATTTCAAATTAAACAAGTAATTACAAGACAAAGAGTTAAGAGTAGAGAGATCAAAGCAAAAAGTATACAAGTTTCAAAAAGGTTGTTCAAGCAACATAATAATATTACTAAGGGTATCACATCAAGTTCTAAACAAAGCTTTAGTGGTTTCTATCATTTTCCCCTATGTATATGCAATGCAATCCTATATGATCTAGAAATGAGTGATCAAGTCAAGTCTAGAATGCACATGGACTAATGCAAACTACATGATGATTTTTGTTTTAGTTTTTTTTTATGCAATTGAAAATATACAATGCAATGACTCAAAAATATAAAATAAGACAAAAAAAACAATGTTAAATGACAAAGGTCTCTCCCCCGAACTTAAATCACACCGTCTCGGTGTGAAATGAATCCAAAGAGAGAGTAAAAATGCAAATAAAAACAAATATGTACAAGAGGTGAAGTGAGTTACCTTGGAAGTATGGAGATGAGGAGCTTGGTCCTCCTTATTCATGCTTGTTTTGTGTCTCTAGCTTGACAAAGGATAGAATTAGGGGAGTCCCCAATGGCGCGTTTAACGTCGCTATCTTGACGGTTGTTTCCTATTATTCACTCTCTCCTTGAATGTTTGATGTACTCCAAGTTGTAGACCTAAGAGATCAAGATCACAAGAAAGGGAAAAAGATTAGCACCAAAAGAAAATAAAAAGGCTCTAGTCTCAAGAAGAATCCAAATCCTAATGATCAATGCTAAACCCCAATGGCAACGGCGCCAAATTGATCCGGGATATTGTTCGATTTCAATTTACCAAGTGTACTCATGTCATTGTAGCATTTGAGATGTCAATCCATATGGGGTTAAGATTGAAGCACTAAGAATGCAAGAAACTTCTTAATCTAGAGCAAAACGTTTTTTGGTTTTTATGTTTATAGAAGTAAAAATGGAAATGCAAAAAGGAAAACAAAACACAAGACTAAAATGTTGGATCATGAACTAAGCTATCAATGAGATGGGTAACAATCAAACAATGAATCATATGGAAGCATTAATCACTATGGAACTAACAAATATGACTAAACCATTTCCATGCCACTAATCACTTTGTTAATTATCTAATCAAGAACAAATTTCCATTGGTGATTAAATAATCAACAAGCATTAAGAAACAATTCCAATTAGTTCACTAAACACCCTAAACATCAACTTCCGTTGGCTAGGATATGCATAGCTCACAAAAGGTTCGGGTCAAGCAATTCATTTAAACTCGGGTCATGAGTGAAATGCCTAAGATCTAGAAACGAATGAACAAACCTAAACTAGTACTAACACCACTTACTCGAATCTATCCCTAATGCATGAGATGAGACCAAAAATCTAATTTATCGAAGGTGTAGTACTAGGTTTCGGTTTATCATGTCAAATCTAGCATTAAGAACCAACCTAAGTGAAAGACCCATCCAAGATCATCCTAAATCACCATTATCTAACCATCAAGACAATTGACTAATGATGCCTAAACGTTCAGTGCACATTCATTCTTATGACATGGATCACACAAGTAGATTAGTTCATTCCCATGATACTAATCCATTTACAAATCATCTAGTTATCAAGAACTTCCATTCGCAACTAAATGATCCATAGTCATTAAGCATTAGTCCATAAAAATCAACAATTCACCTTAATCATCAATTTCCATTGGCTAAGAACGAAACGCATGCTTAGAAATTTTCTAGACATTTCATCGAACACATTCCGGGCGAGAAATGTCTTAAGTTCTAGAAATGAGTTGTCAATTCGATTCTAGCATTAAGATCCCTCCTAACATGAGAACAAATGTTTATCTAGTCCTAAACATCAACAACAACCATCAAACCATCTAAATCAAGCAAAATCCAAAATCCCACAAAGAGTCAACTCACAAGAACACCAAAATTAAACCATTAAAATGAAGAACAAGAATCAACAAGACATAATATATATAAAGGGATGAAGAAATCTTCTCTTAGATGGCATGAAAATGATGATCCATCTAGAACACCAAGTGGTGTTCTTGAGCTTTCCCAATTTTAAGAAGAAGAATCTTCAAGAAGAAGAAAGATGAAATCAAAACATATATATATATAAGTGAAGAATCCTTCAAAACTGTGGATTATACATGAAGAACAACCCAAGAACCTCTAGAGAGAGGTCTTGGGTTGAGCACACACCAAAAATAATGAAGAAAAAGCTTAGAAAAACAAAAAAGGGATCTAATTGTATTTAAAGGAAAAATGGTTCGCAGAGGTCACATCGGTATGGTGCATCTGTATGATGCACCCCGATGTGCGATGTTTTCTTTTGACAGGTAAGTTCACATCGGTATGTCTCACACCGATGCACGACCCCAAGGATTCTCCTGTGGGATTTTTCTGGGAGTCCACGTCGGTGTGCCTCACCCCGATGCACCATCCCAATGTGCAAACTTCAGGTATTCTGTATGCGCGCCAGTCGGACGTATGCTCACTAAATTTGATGTATCTTTTGCACTGCTGCTCGGAATGACATGAAATCACCTCCAAACGAAAGCTAACGCAATCATCTACTACTTTTATGAAGATCTCCGAAGCTAAATCCATATGTAAACCTTTAATCTGAGTCGATCTTTAAAGCATGTCAGATGGCCTCTGCATTTTCCTTGATTTTTGGGCAAATCTCTTGCTCCAAATTGGTCCCTCTTGCCCCATGATCTTCCTCCAAGCTCCTCAATGCATCCATAAGCTCCAAATGGTACCTAAAAACACTCCATGATGCACAAACACATGCAAGAACTAACCTAAGACTCACTAACTCTAAAATTGATGCAACACCAAAGAAAACCATGAACGAAATGCAAAAAGTCACAAAATGCTAACTAAAATGTATGCTAAAATGGACTAAATTATGCAACTATCATACACATGCACTTCTGACATATATTATATCATGTTTCCGACTCCCGCAATGCTTAACCGATAAATTAAAAGAGTGCTATCTTTGACTTCTGGTGGAGCACAAAACAAAATAACAGAGGTCTACACCGGATCGCATGGGACAAGATTTGTCTACCCCACGGTTTGGGTGGCTTGGGGTAGAGACCTTCAGGATTTTAACCTCGCACTGTTGGCAAAACAGTTGTGGCGCCTCCTATGTTACCCTTCCTCACTTCTTGCCCGAGTCTTCGACAATCAAACCCACTCGATGCATGTCATCCCTACTCCCCATATGGGTGGCGCAGTATTTTGGCTGCAAAACCTCTTCTTAACTTGGGATTAAGAAAGATCATTGGTTCGGCTTATACTACTAGGGTTTGGTCCGATCTGTGGATACCAGATATCCCCGCACGTTCGTCGAGATGTATCAGTCGTACACGTTATAGAGATCCGACCCCTCTGGTCCAAAGTCTTATCAGGCGACACACAAAAGAATGGGGATGTTACCTCCAGGAAACTGAGACACTTCATGTGGCAAGCACTCATTGGTTGTGCAGCCACTTGTCAATGCCTAACATTCATACATTTGAGCTCAGATCGGGCTTGTCCCTGATGCGGTGATTCCGAGGAGACGATCAATCACATGATTTTTGAATCTCCTCCGACCCTCCAAGTATGGGCCCTTTCGGACATTCCCTCCTCTACGAGCTTCTTCCCGAGTTCATCTCTCTTCCGGAATATGGATTTCATTTTCTGGAGAACAAAGGAGATGGGTTTAACAGAACCACAAAGAGATCTTTTTCCATGGATCATGTGGTACATTTGGAAAGCAAGAAATGATAAAGTCTTCAACGGAAAAGAGATTTTGCCTGCAGAGACCTTGTTACATGCCTCCCTTGAAGCGGAAAGCTGGAGGAACGCAAATCAGAAGAAAAGCGAGGAAGAAACAGAAGTTCCTCAACCCCAAGACCCCATGAGGCTAGAGTCCGTGGTACCACATATCCCAACCTGCCAAATCGATGCCTCTTGGACTGACAACGGGCGATTAGTGGACTAGGGTGGTGTATATGGGATACCATGGGCCAAAAACCTTTGGGGCTTCAAGGCTGTCGAAGAAGCATCTCAGCATTACTTGCAGAAGTAGACTGTCTTATCTGGGCAATGTCTTGCCTAATTGAGAAGCATATTAGATCAATAAGGATTGAGACGGACTGTGCGGACTTGGTCAAGATGGTAGAGAATCAGTTGGGTTAGCCCGCCTTTCAATCGGAGCTTGAGAAACTATGTATCCTTCGGGATAATTTTGTAAACTTCGAATCATATATCCCTCGTAGTACAAATGTCCATGCCGACTACCTTGCTAAAGGAGCGCGAGCACGAGGTTCCTCGCTTTCCCATGTAAACCAATTATGGCCGGTTTGGTTGCCTTTTGAGGTCAACCTTTTCCCCAACCTGTCCAACTTAATATATGGTGTTTGTTGACAAAAAAAAAAGTGTAGTTTTGAATTTATACCATGGGCAAGAAGATCACTTTGTAATTTTTGCAAGCTTATACATAGGGCTTGATTGGTATAACATATAGTAGATCAGTAGCACTAAGCAGCTGAAGCAGTATGCTCTGATTAATGTACACATTTTAATTGATTGGCAGAGCTGTGAAATATTATATATAAAATTATTTAATATATTTATTCGTAAGCACTATATCTATAGTTATATTTATAATATAATTTATAATATAATTTATAATATTTTTTTCATATTTCAATTG
>PKMM01042875.1:70724-96496 GCA_002933915.1 Eutrema heterophyllum | reverse complement strand
AAAAATAAAATAATGGTAAATATTGGTTTTAAAAGTATAAAATTTACACTTTAATATAAACATAATTTTGGATATTAGTTAACAAAATAAATTAGTTATAAAATTATTTTAATTTTTTTTTGATATTTTATAGGTTAATGCTCTACCAAAAGCTTCATATGAAAGCATAGAGGGAGAAGCATTTACAGAAACATATGCAGCTTCTAAATGCTTTTCTAAATGCTTTATCAACAAAAGTTGATTGGCTGATAAAAGGCTTAATGCTTTTTTAAATGTTCTACTAATCAAGGCCATAGACACCTTCGCTTTTTATTTTACATTATAAGCCATGTCACCCTCGTCATTTCATCGCCTGAATTTCCACAAGATATAAACAAATATAAAATATTCTCTGAGATACCAAAGTTAACAAGCAACATAAGCAAATGGCTATTAAGATATTATCCCAACCATTTATCTGGCAACTAAGCTAATCTATGATACTTAGGAAAGATAAAGCTATCCAGATAAAGCTATCTGGATATCTTTACACAAACGATCAGTTTCAAAGAATCTTGCGAAGTAGAAGCACATAGATAACGTGGACACATATTATCAGACCGTTCTAACATGAACCCTCCTCTTGAAAAGAAGGGGAAATATAGTTTGAAAGCAAAACAAAGTCACAATGTCTAATTGAAACACAATCATCTTAGATACAAATTTCTTCATTACAACTGTTTGTACCAAGTATAGGCCACAACCGTTGAAGCAGCAACGCATACAATAGCAAAAGCGGCATATATAAGTAACTTATCGGTCCCAGCGCTCTAACAATGTTGGTATTCTGCAGAGTTTAAGTGTCACTATTTATTCTAAAGAAAGTCTTGTCTGTAATTTATCTTCCCGGTGTGAGCTTTTTAATGTTGTTCTCACTTTCAAGTTGATTATCTTCTAAAGTCTCCATAGATATAATATCTAATTATATTGTGAGTTGGGACCAACATCATAAGATTGTCACTTGACTTCTTCTCAAAGATTCTATATGGTTTTTCTTCTCCGAATTCATCACCCTCTTCCCCTTTTTATTCTTCAACATCTTCGTCTTATCATAATTTTTCTTATTCGATTATTATTTTTCTTTTCTTCGGTCTTCTTCCTTCTTCTTCTTCATCGACTTCGTCCTCCTCTTCTCCCTCTTATTCAACTTTTGGATTTTCTTCTTCCTCGTCATTTCCTTATTCTTTTTCATCGTCTTCGGCTTGTTCTTCTTCTGTCTTCTTCTTTCTCTTATTAGTCTTTCGATTTTCTTATTCCCCATATTTTCTTTCCTCCTCTTCATCGCCTTCGACTTCTATTTCTTCTTCCTCTTCTGCTTTGTTATACTCTTCTTCCTATTCTTTATTTTTCGGTTTTTTTCTACTTCGTATTTTCTTCATTCTTTTTCCGATTTTTATTCGTCTTCTTCTTCATTCTCCCATTTTAATGCCTTTGTCTTCTTTTCCTTCAACAAATTCTTTATCTTCTTCTCCTTTTTATCCTTCAACCTCTTCATATTGTCGTACTTATTCTTATTCTTATCCCTCTTCTATATTTATTGTTCTTTTCTTCGTCTTTTCCTTCTTCCTTTTTTCATCGAATTGTACTTTCTCTTCTTCCTTTTATTCATCTTTCAGATTTTCTTCTTCCTCATCTTTTCCTTCTTCTTCTTCATCGTCTTTGAATCCTACTTCTTCTTCTTCCTCTTATATATCTTTCGATTATCTTATTCCTCACACTTTTCTTTCATCTTCGTTATCGTCTTCAACTTCTTCTTCTTCTTCTATTTCTTCTTCTTCCTCTTATGTTGTGTCTTCTTTTTCTTTCTCTTCTTTATCTTTTGGTTTTTTGTCTTCCTCGTATTTTCCTACTTCTTTTTCATTGTCTTGGACTTCTTTTTCATCATCTTATATTCTCCCAGTTTTTCTTTTTCTTATTTTTCCGATTTTTATTGCCTTCTTCATCATCTGCTTCTTACTTCTCCTTGGTCTTCATTGTCTTACCCAAACTCTTCTTCTTCTGGTTTCTCTTCGTCTCTTTCTCATCTTCACCTTCTTCTACTTCGTCTTCTTCATCTTCCGATTTTCTTCTTTTTCTTCCAGTTTTCTTCTTCAACTTCAACTTCCTCATCTTCATATCATTATTCTTCTTCACTATTTCGTGTTTCCCGTCTTTTCAGATAAATGATCTCAAACTGATCAAAAGCTAAACGTTTTCATTAAAGAATATAAAATTAAAAATAGGACATCACTATGTTCTTTGTCTTCTGTCTTCTTTCATTTTTCTGGTTTCGGTGAATCAAGAATGTGAAAGACTGAAACCACCATTTGCAAAAAAAATGTTGGTAGAGCCCAATATTTTCTCCATCCACTATAGCTTCTTACTCTCCTTGTTTCTCAAGCCAATCCTGTCAAATAGTTGTGCAACATTCAACAAAGATTGACATTTGAATACTCAACATAAAAATTGTTTGTATATTTTCAATAGAAACTCCGTTTCATGCATCAAACTTAGGAGAATTCCACCATGGACAATAGGAGATACCTACATTACGTCAAATAAAATCGAAATATACAGAAGCTAAATAAAAGCATTTTCTTCTCTCTTTATTTCTATTATATTTTTCGATTGCTGCATGTACTATAGCTATAACTCATACATTTTCAGAACTCGAAATTTTTTTTCTGACTGATGACAATTTGTGCTAAAAGCAATTAAGATTCAAGAGCATGGATTGAACCCTCTTTTGTAGTAAAAACTCCAAGACACTATACTTTTCTCTAAATTCTTATCAAAGTAAACTAAGCAAAACATAAATTTGCATTCTCCAAAATATTATTCGCATGCAATTTGTCCCAGACTTATTAGAAGCAAACTAAGAGAATCCAGAAACCATCAATTCTTTCTATAACCTGAAACTCGTTGAAGTCCCAGACTTATTAGAAGCAAACTAAGAGAATCCAGAAACCATCAATTCTTTATATAACCTGAAACTCGTTAAAGTCCATCTCTGTCCCGCATGAGTTCATCTTTGACTTCCTCTCCATAGCCAAAGACACCAAGAATCCACAAACTTCTGTGTTTCTACCACATTGGTATCTATGCAAGCCAACTGCTGCTCACTGTAGCTCAAACATCTGGTTGAGCTAACATTACCTTTCGTCACAATCCATTTGCCTTTCCCAACCCACCATGTCCGTGCCACCAACCTCCATGCTTCAAAATGGCTTCTCTAAGAATCCGAACATCATAACCAATCCCATTATCACTAACATCACCAGCTTTCTCTCCACATAACCATTCCTCGATAATTTTCAAAGTTTCTTCACAAAGGTAGCCAACATATTCCCTTAATTTATGTAAATATCTATAAACTATGTTATCTCGGCCCGTGGCAACACTTACTTTCAACAAAGTCGAGATCTCAGCCTCCATTCAGAATTTTGTTTATTTATAAATCAAGAACGCCAATATTTCCTACAAACAGTCTACCATACCTTTACCATCTCAAAATAAACATCTCGATAACGTCTTCCACGTTTCAATGAACAATGCTCAACGAAATTACCAACATTTATAACCTATCTGATTATGTCTGAAAAGGGGCGTTAAACGTGAGTTTGATTATACGGGTTGACTGATCGACTATAAGAGGGAAAAATAAATACCATGAAAAGAGTTAAGAAGAGTACCAACAGAGACCAAAGGGTCAACCGAACCATCTTTAATGGAATCCAAGTCGGTAAATTCAAAAAATTCCTCCAAGCCTCTAGTAGTCGAAGATTTCTGATATGCTCAAATTAATACCCTAAAAAGTACTAAAGCAGTGTTGTAGTATAAGTAGGGGTCGAACACAAGAACTCCAGAATTCACTCAATAGATTATGTAGTTTCGAATTAAGCTAAACCAACAGATGTAAATGAAAGCAATGCGTAAATTAAATGTGTTGTAAATCGATTGGAAGGAAAATAGGCTCAGGGTATTTCTCAGGAATTCAATAAATGTAGATAAACTAGCTAACATGATTCAGATTTAGTGCGGTTCTTGAACTCAAATCACTAAAGTATAGCTAACCAACTCTCGTTGCGAAAACTATCTAAGTCTAAATCCTAGAATTCCAAATCTTTTTGCGAATCCTAAAGTCTAAACCAGCTTTTAGTTCAAGTTTGATTTGTTCACAAAACAACTAAACCAAATCTCTTTGCGAATAGTTATTTTGCTCACTCTAGGTTCTGTCAGGTAATTAATCTCACTCTCGTGCCTAACCAATTATCCTAAGATCTAAGTTCTAGGTGATCAGTCTAGAATTAGCTTTGAGAACAACCTAGGCGAATAACTAATTCAGGCGAAGAACTAATTCAGATGGTGAATCCTAATTATTCAATTAACCTAATATTCAGAGAAAACCCTTATGAGAACCTTAAACCTAACAAGAGAACTACTCAGACATGATAATTGAGACAATAAACATGGCTGAAATAATACTCAAATAAATAATAAAAAGGAGAGTAACAAGAGGGTTCGAAATCTTCTCTCGGACGAACAGAGTCTCAGACTTGTCTCCCTCAGAAAACTCTCTCACAAAACTCAGAATCCAAAATCAAGTCTAATCAAAACGTCCCCCACAAAACTGGCTCAAAAACCTAATTAATAACCTAAAACACGTTTTGGGGTTTATTGCAATTATTAAAATCTTTTGGGAAATTTTGCAATTCTTCAACTCTTCATAAAAGTCGCGATTTCTGTCTTGCTGCAATGAGTATCGACCGATACTAGGGTAGTATCGATCGATACTGAGACTCTAAATCGGGTACTCAGCTACACAATCTTCTGTTTTGCTCCAAAATGCTCCAAAAAGCTCCAATATCTCCAATTATGCTCCAAACGTGCTAAAACCTGTAGAAGACTCTAAAAGACTCCAAAATAGTAGAAAGATTCTATAAAACGGACTTATATCATGGCTTAAAAGGGGTAAAAACCATGATATATCAATTTCCATACTATTATGAAAGAAAGTGGAGAAAACCTTATGTGTTGCTTTTTTAACGCATTCTAACCCATGTTTTATATATATTCGAGTCTTTATCGAGTCTTTTAGTCCTTTTAGAGTCATTTCAAGTCTAAAGACGTTTCAGGTCGGAGTTTGGAGACGTAGGAGCGAAAAAACGGCAAAACGCACGAAAAGGGACTTGATCAACAAAAGCGGCGAAACGCAAAGTCAAACTTTAAATTTTCCAGCCTTAGCCCAAAAAGTCTTCACAAATAAACGCAAAGTCAAACTTTGACTTTTCCAGTCTTAGGCCGAAAAAGTCTTCGGTAGGTGAGAATCTGAACCTCACCAACCACGTTTAAAGTCTTTGGTGGGTGAGATCTGAACCTCACCAACCACGTTTAAAGTATTCGGTAGGTGAGATCTGAACCTCACCAACTACATTTTTATCCCTATGTTAAGCATTGTTAGAGGCTATGATAAAAGAAGCTACCTTTCCAAAAACACATACTTTCATATTTAGAAGACTCTTATTATTGTTCTTGTAAGGATTTGGAGAAGATCTCTCGTTCTTCGATACTCGGAGAAGATTTCTAAACTCTATCTTTTTATATTTATTTATATTTCTTGTTATGCAATTATGATTGAATAGTCGTTTAGTTACGTCATGGGTTTTCAAGGGATTCCGTGAATCAATGGTTTTAGTTGATTAAATAGGGGTTTATATGTTGGATTCTTCATCTAGGTTGTTCTTAATGCTTGAACTAGATTGATCACTTAATTCATGATCTTAGGTTATTTAACGCACGGGAGTGTTTGTTTAAATACTTGAAAGAACCTAGATGAGCAAAACGTCCTTATCCAACGGGAGTTGATGTTAAGGCGTTTTGTAAACTTATCAAATCAGACTATAACACATGCTTAGAACTTTTGAATTCAACGGGAGTTAGTCTTCATAGATCTAAGTATAGGGGTTAATTAATATTTTGGGAAAAGGTTAATCTATTATTAGATTTGAGTTCTAGAACGATTCATATTAAAATCTCTTGTCCGAAGTACCGATCAATAAGAAATGGTCTTACAATCTATTCTTTATGGCCAGCAAACATATTACCCGAATCCTTTACCCGAACCAACACGAATAATTATGATGTATCTGAATCACGCACATTCATGGAAAAACAATATAATTCACATCTACAAATGAATTCGGGTAAAGGATCCAGTCCGTCATTAACATCATACTTAATATCCCGTCATTAACCATTATTATAACATCATAACTTATAATAATGGTTGCTTAGACGCATTTAACATATCAAAAAACTTATGCGCTTCTAAATTTGGTTCTTCTATCCTGTTACCATCCTCAACATGATACGATGCTATGTTTTCACGAAACGCATCATTCACCATCTGAGTGTAACATGCGTTTACATCTACTTCCGGTGTTGGTTCCTCTAACCTAGTACCCGAAGTACTACCAAACCTATATGATGTGCTACCATAATTACCATAATATTGTACCATTGAATCAGTTTCTCCGTGAGTATACCAAATCTTGTAACCAGGCATAAATCGAGTCCTATATAAGTGCTTCCTTACTTCCCTAACCGAGACTAATCTATGATTCGGACATTTAGTACAAGGACAATACATATTACTATATTCCAGATGTCATGCTATTGTTTGACGCAAAGTTCATGAACTCCTCCACACCTTGTGCAAACTCATCTGTCAATTCCCCCGTCGCGGGATCACGCGGAGGTTTGTCCATCCACGATCGAAAAGAAGACATTGTGTAATTTGTTTTGCTTTGTGTTTGTTGTGAATGTTGTGAATGAGAGGGAGAAATATTTATAGAGAAATATTCAGCAATTTTCCGATGGATTTCCGACGGTTTTTAGATTTCAAACGGCTATATAACGGCTACTAAACAGATATATATTCGTCGGAAATCGGTCGGAAATTTCTGACGGCTATGTATCCCTCGGATATCGGTCGGAAATTTCTCACCGATTTTTTATGGCCTTTAAACGGTCGAAATTTTTCGACCGATTTCTGAGGGAATACCGGCGAATATAAATTCGTCCTATATTCGTCGAAAATTCCTCGGAAAATTCCGACGAATCTCAAACCGTCAGAAGTTTCTGACCGATTTCCGAAAAAATTTTATTCGTCGGTATTCCCTTGGAAAATTCCGACGGTTTGAAGGCCGTCAGATATGCGTGTGTTTTCTTGTAGTGGAAGTTATATCATCAGTGTGGGCTTTCCGAACGTATACATCGGGTCGGCTTCCCTATCCCGGCTTGTGACTCCAAATCTGGGTCGATAAACAACAAAGATATAAGAATAATTCATCTAGGAAAAAGAAAAATATGACCATTCATCTACGCAAATTACTATCATCAGTGTGTGCTATCCCAACTATATATAAAATATCAATCAGATCAGTATCAAACAAACCTGGTCCATATATAAAACACAAGCGTAACAAACGAACACAAGCACAAAACCAATAATGAATTCAAATGCGAAACCCTAAACTCTACCTTTTGACATCGTGGCAAAAGAAATATCCAGCTACTCAGACAATCGAACCCAAATAAGCAGCATCTACAATGAAGAAAAAAACAACAATCACAGTTAAATACAAAGAAAAATAAGAAATAAAGAAGGGCATACCATATCGATCGTTTTTTAATAAAAAGCAAAACGAAAGCAAGCCCAGACGATCTGTTTTAAACCGCTCAGAACCAACAAAGCAGAAAATCAATAGATCAATATAATCGAAAAAGGCAATAAAAACAATAGCTAATCCGAGGAAATCAGAATATAGATTATCGACACAAAGAATACGAAGAACAGCTTTGTAAATCTCAGCATATATAAACACAAAGAATACGAAGGATATGAAGAACACCTTTGTTTATATATACAAATCTCAGCATATATAAACATTGAATAGAACTAAAAAAAACGAAAACATGATCTCTAAACACGTACATACCTAATAGAACTCGAGATCCGAATGCCGGCTCAAATGTGTTGTATTTATAGACCACATGTCAAGCTAGGGTTTCTTAAATTTTTTTTTAAAGATAATTTAGAGAACTTAATTTCAAAAATGCAAACCCAAGTCAATTTTGAAGTCCACTATTATGAAACACCTTGAATTAATAGTCCAAAAACTCATAATCCGGTAGAAAATCGGTACGTCAATTTTGAAGCCCACTATTACGAAACACCTTGAATTAATAGCCCAAAAACTCATAATCCGGTAGAAAATCGGTACGATAATTTTTCAATTTGAAATAAAACTTAATTTAAACCAATTTAAAGGATATTAACCGTTTTTTTAATGAGGGGCAAAAAAATAATTAACCATACGAGAATGAACGAGAGAACTCCATTCCTAAAATTCATTCCTAAGATTATATAAAAAATCTAAGTAACAACACTTGCAACAATATTAAATACATATTATTAATGTATATTCATAAATTTGCTATGCCAGATATGAGATTTGGGTTGAGAAGGCCCAACTGAAGCCCATAAATGAATCCGTCGGGTGAATATATCGCCTGGATAAACCCAAAACTGCATCCACCGCTCGGAGAATATGACGTCAACGTTGGAAGATCGGAGGGATTTTGTCCATAGGAAGAGGAATTACTGGCGTCAAGTGGCCGAATCCGAAGTAATTCATTCATTTTCTTACTAAAGGAAATCGCTTCTAGGTATTTTAATTTATGGGAGCAAACCTATTATTAACTGATTTATTTGCTGGTGGATCTTAGGGTTTCGATATCGATGATGTTTCAGTACCAAAAGGAACCACTGGACTGTTGTCCCACGACTGTCAACGCCGACGTTTTAGGCTTAGGTGTTGTTTGCCCAAGCTTTATGCTATGTTGGGGCTTCATCGTTACAATATGCTCAATGTAAAAGCTAGTCTCCTCGATCTCTTGCTACTTTATCAACATATCTGTCATACAACATTCAATTTCTTTCTTGATCTGTCAGGGGACAAACTTCCAGCTCTTTGCCTTACTGAAATACAACGAGTCAATGAACTGTGTGGCCTCTTACTTCATAACTTTGGTTGCACAAGATCTTTCTAGCCAATCGACCTTTCAGGTTCGAGTTGATGAAAAAAAAGATGGCAGGTTGGATTTGACGTGCTCTATTGCTAGACCTAAAGATGAAAAGGTGACTTTTGTTCTTTTTTTTTTTATTACAAGTCTAGTAGTATAAAATCTCACTTGCTGATTGATTAATAATGTTGCATATATAGTGACCACCAAGAGGCGCTTCATACCTCACTTTCATGGTGAAGCAGCGGCGGATGATTTCTTCAAAGGTAGATTGCCTGATTGGCCGTCAGTTGATGATCTGAAAGATAAAAAAACCATTTTACCGGGTAAGATTAATTAAGACACATCATCTGTTTTGTTTTGCTCATGATCAGTTAAGCAGTAAAATCTGTTTTTATTGCTTTTGCAGGTGAATGAATCAGAGTTGCTAGCCAATGATTGGATTCGTCTGTATTTGGAACTTGCACTTTGTGCAAATGATCAGTTTACTTCAGAGGTTAGTCTTTTTTTTCTTTGTGTTTCTTTTGCATAACAATGACATACCCCATGATCAGTGGCACTGTTGGTAATAATATAATTAACACGTTGGTTTTGTTTCAAAACTGCTGTTGCATGCAAAGGGTTCTGTCTGGGTTGCAGATTCTGAAAGTGGCGATAGAAACTAAGGAAGATGTGCAGCCGCCGAATGGGAGGCTCAAGGCCAAAAGTGCAAATGTCTACATAACGTATAAGGGCTTGGCCAGGGCTCCGATTGGTGAGATTGGTGAGCATGTTGAACGCAAAGAAGAGTCATCAATGAGCGTACAAGATACTTGACTCTCCTGGGTGGGTTTTCGATTGGAGAAGAATCTTTGGACAATGAGCAGAGTTCTGAAGGGCGACGTCGCTTAGTCTAACTCGTCCATGGCGGACTAACCCGCTTATTTAATCCACCCATTTTACGGTGGACTAAAATATTATTCGGAATAACCCGCAAAAAACTATAATATTGAAACATCAACTCTAATATGTACCGTTTAATGACTCTAGATTTTGTGGTCAATCCACAAACTCTTTAAAAATCAATTTTCTCATGTCTAACTCTTTATAAAAATAGTAAAATATTATTCAACTTTTGTTTTGATATATAAAAGTTGCAAGATCTCGAACATATTTTTTTTTTGAATGTGTGAATTGATTATTATTTAAAATTATATAATATTTTTAATATTGTAATAGTTAAGAAACTAAATAGTAAATACCCTATTTAATGGAAAACAAATACTTTCCATATGTTTTTCAATAATTTTAAAAGACAATTGAATCATTTCCTATTTTAATTATTTTTTCTTATTTTTAATGGCATAGTATGTAATATTATAGAGATTGTCTTCTATGTGATTGTGTCAATGCTTGGACTTGGACAACTTTTAGAGAAAATAGAGACGATGATACATATATATATATTTATAAAACTGATTTTGGAAGTAAAGCCCAAGTGATTTCGTCTTTTGCGAAAAGTTATACTAATCAAAATAAGAAAAATATCATTGTAGTCTAGAGAGTATACAAATGAAAATTTCATAGGTGATATTGCCCATACCAATTAATGCAAATCATTAAACAAAGAGAAAAAAAGATTGAAAACAAAAAATACACCAAAATAGAAACATGAGGACCACTCTCGCTTTTACACTATCTTTATGGTAAAAAGGTTTTTTTTGTAAAAACTAAAAATGGTTATTTGATAACTATGTTAAATGACTTTTGCACCTTATCATTTTCTTTTAGGTAAATTTGTGGACGCTATTCAATTAAGTGAAATAACCTGCACAATTAATTATATAGTACTACAATAAGTATCGTCCTATTTTGTAAAGGAATCAAAAACTACCACATACAAAAGAAGCAATGTGAAAAGAAAAAAAAAACAGAAGGGGAGAAGTGATTAGAACGGTTACTAGTTGCACCACATGGACATGGACATGGACATATATCTTTGATAATAATGAAATGAGATCAGTGGCTTTGGGAATCGGGTGGCAATCTCAATTGTTTCTGTTTTAAATCTTCCATTCTAATCTAGGGATAATTGGTGAAATAACCAATTTTGGATAAATGATGAAAAAAATAGCAATTGATAAAATAAATTAGTAACAATTTGTTTAATTGTGTGACCAAATTGCTCTTGTGACTAAGCAGCTGCAGCTGTCATGAGACTGGCGCTTTTTTTTTTTTTTTTTTTTTCTTTTTTGCAGTCGAAAAACAAAATAAGCCGTTTATGTGTTCTATATAGACTGACGCTTTTTAAGTACATTACATATCAGGGTTTGAATTGAAAATAACAAATCTTTACATTTATTAGATTAACAAGTTTGTAAAATAGTATAGAATTGGTAAGTAGAATAGACCGGGAGATTGGAGGAGTACAATATGGGGAGGATAATGAATATAATGGTATATTTTACATAGACATTCTATATGTTTTGTCATTTTTTATCAAAAGCAAAATTTTTAAAAAATAGACGATTTATACACACTAGAAATTAGTGTATAATATTGAAAACACTAAAATGATCAACATCATAATCACCGTAGAAAAAGCTTTACTTTTATAAATCAGCATTTGAAAAAAAAAATAGAGGTTCTATACAATTACACTAATAGACATTCTATGTTAATCCATGTCCAGCCAATTGTCTCACCATCTCAATTCTCATCCCTCTATTTGCACCTGTTACCACCGCAGCGTCTCAAAAGCAGGGCGGCGGTTTGACTCCACAGGCGGCGAACAAGTCGGAAGGCAATCGCGATTCGAGCCAATCGGAGAGCCTCTGATTAATGGTTTACGAAGCGTTGGGAGAGAGGCTGCGGCGGAGGAGGAGATCGACGGCGGAGGAGATCAACGGCAGAGGATATCAAGATCAACGGCGGCGGAGGAGCCCGATCTTTATATGGGTTTCAATGGCGTCAAGCCTTTTGGCTCTCTGAGAAGCCATTGGAGGAAGAAATATGAGGAGCGGGAGAGTCACTGATTAGCGGCGGCAACATCAATGGAGGAAGGATTGGGTGTCGGAGAAGAGAAAAAAAAATTTGAAGACAGATGAAAGAGAACGAAAATAGGTAGGTATATGTGTGGTTAAGGGTAAAATAGTATTAATACAGATAATACAGAGAATATATGTTCCAATTTTGTTTTTGGTTAGTTTGTAAATTATAATATTTTTTTTGGATATACAATGCAATTAATTGTATAGGCAATTAATTGTTTTTGTTTTAATATTACTACCTTGGGTGGTGGAGCACATTTTCATGATGCAAGCATCTCATGGAAGATTAAAAATGCTTCGGGACCAAATATTTACCAACAAGAGTTGTTATTTTCTATATTTATATATATATATATATATAGCAGTAATCTATAAAATTCTGTGTCTAAGTGACATATTTATCCTTGCATTACTGCATTTGAATGATGAACCAAAATTATATACTCCTTCCGTTTCACAAAGAGTCTCATTTTAAAGTTTTATTTTTGTTTCACAAAAATGTCATTTTATGTTTTCAATACATAATTTTGGATTAAAAATTCAGTTTTAACCTTATTGTTTTAATGTATTAATTAGAGAGAGAAAAATTATATAATGTATTAATAAGGGGTAATATAGAACTTTTAATAGTTTTATTAATATGTGTGAAATGTATCAAAATGACACTCTTTGTGAAACAAAAGGAATATGTGTCTATAAAATTGCATCATTCATTACTCAACAAGTGTTATATTAGAAACAACTCGAATGGCTCTTAGTTATGATAGTTGACATCTGAACCAGGATTGATAGGGGTTCGTTTCCTTGTTCTTCTTCTATCCACAAGCGTCATTGCTTGCTTTAGAGACATAATTAAGATACCAAAAAAAACCAACTTAATAGAGCAATGTTTATTATTTAAAACGAAAAATACACTACGACATGCTTGATAACTGGTTTTGATAGACATGCTCACCAACATCACATAAACTAGATAATTAAAAGAAATGTTCAACATAAAGATAGGGATAGGAGTGACTCAAGCGACTAAAAACACAACAACATAAAAGAGTCGTTAAAATGACATAGAAGCCCATGTTTTTGGCGACATTATCTACTTCTCCAACTCCATCAAGTCCTCCCAGATTCATGATGAGGGTCGGGGATAGTTTCCATGGCCCTCATATGAACAATCTCTCTGCGAGACATATTTTCCATTCAGCAATTGCTTCAGTACTCATGTAATAGTCCATCAGAGTTTGAATGATCTATGTATATATATATATATAATGGAAAATGATTAGCTTCAATATTGCTAGAAAACTAGTATGACGATTGATCAAAATTGAATGGGCAAAATTTGTGCACAAACAATTTTGTTTCTTGCTTCTAGCTTTTCAAATCTTGGGACCAGCTATAATTCTAGTGTCACTAACATAAATTATAACTGGTATTAAAATTACGATTTTTTGTAGTGTGAGACTAAAAATAAAAACAAAAAATATAATATTTTTTTCACTTACATGAACGAAGAATGGCGCAAATGGTGATCCGAGATCCATGCATTTTTCCACCACACATCTTATGATTCTGACCTATTATTTGCATAAAACAAATAAATTAGATGACATAAGGCTATCTTAAATTATTGTATAATGCATTAAATTATATTCCTAAATTAAAATATTGACATGTGTAGTTGAAGTGTTACAATAGTCTGCTATGATTGGACCATAAGCTTCAACCATAAGCTTCAAGTATTGCTGGAAAAGCTTGTTCAACGTTGTTGTTACCTCAAAAAAAAACACTATGAGAAAAAATTAATCAAAACTATGAGATATGTATGCTAAAATTTTAAAAATACCTTGTCAAAATGCAAGGCGGTTAATAACACGAAACGACATTTCAATGATTGCACTTGCATGCATGGCTAATGACATGTTTTCACACGTAACCTGAGTTGTAACTCTTAATTTGTAGCTTAACACTGCCCCCACGGTTATCCAACTCTTAAGCGGTTTCAAAAAATTTAGCCACCTACACAAACAAATACAAGATGATGTCAAAACAAATTAAAGTAACACAGTTTTTAAAAAACATCTAAGAAGTTTTTTTTTTTGGAACGTTAAAAGAATTGAGGAGTAAAGATCTAAGAAAACATTACACGAGCGTAGTCAGCGGCTTGACTACCTTCCTCCATTTCAATTTTTTTTTTCTCAGACTTCTCTCTCTCGCTTGTTTGAAATTTTGTTGTCTTAGTTTGTTATTGATAACTTGATATATAGAGGGAAAGTGGTCCCAAATAAAAAAAGGAAATAGTTTCACAAGAGTAAATTCTCGTTTGCGACATAATATTTTGTTCAGTCTAATTAATGACCAAGAAACTAGCTAGGGGAAGAAAAATTTGTATACTAATATATACCTTTACTATGTAAAATTTATGTATTATATGTACCCTCATGTTCAAAATTTCCTTAGGCGCTAGTCGGGTGGTTGAGGTGTGTCTAGCGCTTAACGAAAAAATCGGGGATTAGTTTTGACCTTTTTAATATCTTTTTAACATGTTAATCCATTAACGAAGATCTTTGGCTCATTATTTCACTTTCGCGGAACCAAGAACTCATAAAGATCAGAGAGAAAAATTGAGAGAAGTTAGTAGAGAGAAATCCGATTCTAGCCGAGAGAATGAGTTTTAGCCGAGAGAGTATATGAGAGATTATCCGGGGGAAATCTGTCCGAGGGATCGACCGATCCGAAAGCAGCAAGAAGTGTCAGAATCTCTCCGTACCAAATCCAAGAAAATCCTAAGGTGAGTGCGTGACCGTGGCTATATGTCTCGGGTCGTTTCATGCTTAGATTATGTAGTCTGTTTGCTTGGTTGATTGTGATTGCTTGTCATGTTCATTATTCTGCTGGCTATCCGTGATAGTCGATTTATCTTACTCGGCAATCTAGATCCGGCAATGCACTTGGGCAGTAATGCTCGTCGATGCTTGTCTGGTTGTGGGAAGATAGTCATTTAGTGCATTCGTTTTAGATAGTTTTTGCATCTTTCTCTTACATTTTCTTAGCTTTCTAAGGTTTGCATCCACATTTCGAGTCATTTGCATTCTAGATAAGTCATAGAGAGTCCTTGTGCATATCAAAACATTTTAGGTGCATTTGAAGCTTGTGGAGGCTACTTGGAGCTTGGGAGGAGACCTTGGACGAAGAAGAAATCATTTAGAGCAAAGGAGATGATCAAAAGAAGAAGAAGAGTGCCGGCTAGAAGATATCGGGGTGGTGCATCGGCCTGAAGCACCCCGACATGGACCCTGTAGAAATTTAGAGATTAAGTAAGAAGAACAAGAGAAAGAGTATGAAGAACAAGAGAGAGGAGAAGAGAAATGATTTTGAGAGAGAGAGTATGGTGAATATTTTCTTGTTTATTATTGTGTTATTTTTACAATGAAACTACATCATAATATATAGAAGATTTGATAGCAACATCTTCCCTACTCTACGTATGTAATTAAGGAGATGGTTTCCTTAATTTAATGAACGTGTTGTCTTTAATTGACTTCAATGTGTTGTCTTTGCTTGACTTCCATGTGTTATCCACTTGTTGTGCATTTCCACTTGGTCCATCTAGAAGGCTGGACTCTGACTTGATTTCAGACTTCATTTTAACATTCCCCCCTCAAGATTGGCTGATGGATTTCCAATAAGTCAATCTTGCCATGCAGTCCATCACACACCATGAACGTTGTTGCCTTTGTGAATATGTCTGCAAGCTGATCAGAACTCGTCACATAAATTGGATAGATTATACCTGCTTGAACCTTTTCCCGAATGTAGTGACAATCCACTTCAATATGCTTGGTTCGTTCATGAAACACAGAATTTGAAGCAATGTGTATTGCAGCCTGATTATCACAATGCAAAGTTATTGGTTCAGAAAACTCAACTCCAAGGTCTTTAAGAAGACTTTTCAGCCACATCAACTCTCTAGTGATGTTTGCCATTGCTCTATACTCAGCTTCAACACTTGATCTTGATACCACTTTCTGTTTTTTACTCTTCCAAGTAACCAAATTCCCTCTAACAAACGTGCAGTAGCTTGTGGTGGATTTTATGTCCATCCTATCTCCTGCCCAATCTGCATCGCAATACCCAATGATCTCTGTGTTGCCATTGCAACCCATCCATATTCCATATTCCTTTTCCCGGTATACCTTTTAAGTACCTGAGAATTCTTTCTACTGTACTCCAATGATGCTCTATAGGAGCTTGCATATGCTGGCTTATCTGATTCACAGCAAAACAAATATCAGGTATGGTGATTGTAAGATAGATGAGTTTACCTACAACCCTCTGATATTGCTAAACATCAGCAAGTGATTCCCCCTCACGAAAATCCTTGTAACTTTCTTCTATGGGCGTTTTTGCAGGCTTTGAACCAAGCTTTCCTGTCTCAGATAATAGATCCAGCGTGTACTTTCTCTGAGAAAGGAACAAACCATCATCAAACATGCATACCTCAATTCCAATGAAGTACTTCAGCTTTCCCAAGTCTTTGATGTCAAATGAAGATTTGAGGAGCGTTTTTGTCTGCTCAACACCATCAACATTATCTCCTGTGATGATAATATCATCCACATATATGAGCACAACAACAATACCTTTCTCCCCCTGAGTGGTGAACAAGGTGTGATCAGCCTCTGATCGACGAAACCCTTTCTCAAGGAGGCAACTGCTCAATCATTGGTACCATGCTCTTGGAGACTGCTTAAGACCATATATTGCTTTCTTGAGTCTGCATACTTTGCTACTGTTAGTTGCATCATGAAAGCCTTGAGGAGGTGACATATATACTTCTTCTTCCAACTCTCCTTGGAGGAAAGCATTTTTAACATCCATCTGCCATAGATCCCACTTAAGATTAGTAGCTATAGAGAGAAGAACACGTACTGAGTGAAGCTTTGCTACTGGAGCAAAAGTTTATGTGTAGTCCTCTTCATATTTCTGAGTGTATTCATTGGCTACTAACCGAGCTTTGTACCTTTCTATTTCTCCAGAGCTTGTGTACTTAATGGTATATACCTATCTAAACCCCACAAGCTTCTTGTCATTAGGTAGATCAGCCATCTCCCAAGTATCATTCCTCCTCATGGACTTGATTTCTTCAATCATAGCCTCAACCCAAACTGCACTCATACATGCTTCTTCATAGCTAGATGGCACTGAGTTCTGGTCAATCTTGCTCAGAAACACTTAAATGTTCTTATAGAAGATGAGGAACTGAACAATAGGCTTGGATAGGATGAGCAACAGCCTGATTGTTGTAGTAGACTCTAGTGTTCTTCCAATTATTTGAACGCAATTTGATCCTTTCACTCCTTCTAAGAGGAGGAGCTGCAACATCTTAAGTATTGTCTTCTTCAGAATCTTCAATCACTACATCTTCTAAAGATTCTGAAGTTGAACCATCTGCTTGAGTTTCTCCCTCTTCACCAGTTGTGACTGATTCTTGAGTGGATATCTCTACATTGTTATTCCCATCTTCCTCATCATGAGGCTCAGCTGTAGGTATCTTATTATGTCCTATCAGTTCACCAAGACCATTGAGTATAAACTTCAAGGTAGAAGCTCGATCAAATCCAGGAGATACCATATCCTTCAAGTTATCCCAGTTCTTCTCACTGAAATAACTTTCTTCCTCATTAAACTCGACATCCCTTGCCACATACACCCGACTCATCTCTGGATTGTAGCATTTTTACCCTTTATGAGTAGAGGAGTACCCAACAAACATACATTTTATGCTTTTGGGCTCTAACTTGTTCCTCTAAGCTTCTGGTACAAACACATAACACACACATCCAAATACTCTAACGTGATCAAGACTCGGTTTAGTTTTGTTTAATACCTCGTATGGAGACACCCCACCAAGATGCTTGGTTGGCAGCCTGTTGATCAAATAGCATGCAGTCATCACTGCATCTCCCCAATACTGCTTTGGGACACTTCTGTCAAACATCATTGTCCTAGCAACCTCCATGAGATGCCTATTCTTGCATTCTGCAACACCATTTTGCTGAGGAGTATAGGCACAAGATGTTTGATGAACAATCCCTTGCTTACCCAACAACTCCTTAAACTGATTGCTCATGTATTCCCCTCCATTATCACTTCTCAAGATCTTAATCGTAGCTCCAAACTGTGTAGAAACATAGTTATGGAACTTTGAAAATGCCTCAAATACATGACTTTTTGATGGCATAAGAGTCACCTACGTGTATTTGGATTTTTCATCAATGAAGGAAACAAAGTACTTATATTGATCACGAGAAGCACAAGGAGCAGTCCATACATCCAAGTGAACAAGACTAAAGCAATCATCATAAACCGTAGATGATTCTAGAAAGACAGTTCTACAATGCTTTCATAGAATACAAGATTCACACTCTTGATGATCTTGAGTCAGGTTCGGTATGGTGAGATGTAGAACCTTGGAGTGTGTGTGACCAGGACGAGCATGCCAAACTGAGTTGGAGGAAACAAAACTTAGAGCTGAGCATTCTGCAGCAACACTATCAACATTATTCAACACATAGAGACCATCCTTGGCGCGTCCTTCGCCAATAGTTTTTCCCGACTTATTTTCCTGAAACCACATCTTATCAGGACTAAAAACATCCAAGCAATCAAGATCATTTGTTGCTTTCTGAACAGACACCAAGTTATTAGAGAATTCAGCCATATACATAGATGTTGTATTCCTTTCAAACAGCTCTAAATTTCTTATTCCTCTAATTGGAATATCCTCCTCATTAGCAATTGTAACCTTTCCAGAGTGAGGTTTAACATTACTAATCAGCCTAGCATCACTAATCATATGATATGTATCACCAAAATCAACTATAATAGGCTTATGAGTTTTAGAGACAAATAAGCCTTTACCAGATTATTTGAGCTGAGTGATGGATTTGAAGAAGGCTTAAATGTCTGACTTTCTAACCACATCATCATCACTAGCATTGGCAACCCCAGCACGCCCTCTAGACGTCTGACATATGCCCTTCTGCCTCATGTTTTTCAAGTGCGGATAGAGAGTCCAACACTTCTCTTTGGTGTGACTTTTGATCTTGCAGTGTTCACACGCCCAACAATTATCCTTGGTGTGACATTTTCCCTTACAATTATCACACATTACATTTCTTATATCTGCTTGTTGATAGGCACATTGGCTTATATGAGCAGTCTCACTTGTCCCTCGAAAGAGACCTTTTGATCCTTCTTCTTTTTGGATCATCATACATACTTCATTCAAGGTTGGCAGCTTCTCAAACCTTAACATGTGGTGGATCAGTCCTTTGAACGATCTGTTGAGCGTGAGAAGCAGGCCAAAAACCTGATCCTGCTCTCGCCTCTCCATCATCTCCTTCAGTTATGTGATAGGAGGTCTCAGCATCTCCAATTCAGCCCACAATGTTCTGAAGTCACCAAACAAGGTCTTGAATGGCTTCTCTTCTTGTTGGAGATCATTCGTGCCTTCTTTACCTCAAAAATACGACTAAGATTTGAGGTATTACCATAGACACCCAAGAAAGTGTCCCATAACTCCTTTGCAGTTTCAGCATATGAGTAAACTGCACAGATAGATGGCTCCAAAGAGCTCTGAAGAACCGCAAGAACAAGTTGGTCCTCTTGGATCCACTTGGAATCCCCTTTACTAGAACCGACTTTGATTGGAGACTCCACTTCTCCTTTATCAGCCTCGGCTTCCTCCTTGTCCGTGGACACGTCTTGAGAGCCAACCACGTGCTCCCATAGACCACGGCTCCTTAGAGCAGTTCGTGTGGTTATTGACCACAAAAGATAGTTTTCTCCCTTAAGAACAACTGGTAGAGTTATGTGCCTTTGATTCTCCATTGATGAATTTTGGAAAAAACAAAGAGACAAAAAACAGAGTAAGAACAAAGTATATTTTCGGAAATTAGGCCTTCAAGAGCTTTAATGCTCTGATACCATGTAGAAATTTAGAGATTAAGTAAGAAGAACAAGAAAAAGAGTATGAAGAACAAGAGAGAGGAGAAGAGAAATGATTTTGAGAGAGAGAGTATGGTGAATTTTTTCTTGTTTATTGTTGTGTTATTTTTACAATGAGACTACATCATAATATATAGAAGATTTGATAGCAACGTCTTCCCTAATCTAGGTATGCAATTAAGGAGATGGTTTCCTTAATATGAACGTGTTGTCTTTAATTGGCTTCAATGTGTTGTCTTTAATTGACTTTCATGTGTTATCCACTTGTTGTGCATCTCCACTTGGTCCATCTAGAAAGTTGGACTCTGACTTGATTTCAGACTTCATTTTATCAGACCCGAGGGAAGATCATCGGCTTGACAGGAGAATTATCGGGATCCTGCATGGGCGAGAAGCAAGTCGATGGGGTTTTACCCGACCATCGGCCAGATCACATCGGGACGCGGCATCGAACAACTGCGTGCCGATACGAGTCCTCCGAGAATGCTGACATGAGAATTATCAGCCTTCTACATCGGGCAACTGCATGCCGATGGAGTCTTGCTCGTCACCTCGGCCAGATCATATCGGTATGCCATATCGGGGGAAGGCATACCGATGTGAACCGCGAAAGATCCAAACTCACTAGGTCAATACCCAATTTGTTCCGGGTTGACCCGGATTGACCAAATTTTCTATTTAAGCAAATAAACCTAGTTTTTTAGATATCTTGTTTTCTCTTTGAAAAACATTTCCTTTTAGAGAGAACTAAAGCTTTTGTAAAAGATACATTTGATTTTAATGCAATTTCTAGTTTCCTGATCTTAAATCTACCTTCTATTAATCATCTAATCATGAATCTTAACATCTTTCACTTGGGATTTGTTGGGTTCAATATGATTAGTGGGTAGTCATTTAAAATCCATGGGGTGAGGTAGATTAGGGTGATATAATAATTGATTTATGGTGTCTAGGGTCAAGATTGTTTGATTTCCCTTCTTATTAAGTGTTCTTAATGCTAGATTAACCTTGATCATGTTGATTTAGAACTTAGGGAATTTCTCACCCGGAAAGTGTTCGATGAAATTCCCCAATGAACATTTTAGGAAATTTACATACTTAGCCCATGAAAATGGATGTCTAAGGTGTTTATTGGTTATTAGAACTTGTCTTTAATGCTTGATGATTACTTAATCACAAATGTGAATTTGTTCTTGATTAAGTAATTAGCAAAGGTGATTAGTGTTATGGAAATGAATTAATCTTGATTAGTGTTCTAAACCTAGGGATTAGTATTGCTTGAGTAATTAGACATCATGAATTAGTTATAGGTCACCCATAATCAATAACCTCATCCTTGGATTCGCTTTTTAATATTGTCTTAAACCGTAGTTAGCGTTCTAGTTTAATTTACTTGCCTTGTCTTAGTTTCAATTGTGTTAGTACTTAAGTCTCTTGTCTATTGCCTTAGTCTAGTGTCGTTCGCATTCAATTTCATTAGGAATTTAGTAAAACCCTCATTCGATTAGTTTAGATTAAGAAGTTTCTTGGATTCTTAGTGCATTAATCTTAACCCCTTATGGATTGACATCTCTTATGCTACAATGACAAACATTTGAGAAATTGAAAAAAATCCTTTATCACTCAAGAAGCTGGTCGAACCTGAGTTGTGGATGTACATCCCCTTACCAGATCGGTCACCCCTTATGTTTCCCGAATTAGTCTTCGAGGTTTTATTGTCTCGAGATTTTCTCAGTATGGGATGAAATCTTTCCAAACCGAGGCGTTCAAGCCTTTCGGCTTGGATTGCCCTTTCCTCCACTTCTGCTTTCACTTGTTCATGTTTCTGGAGAACTGCAGAGCCGCCTCCTTCAGAAAATCGGTTTCCACCATCGTCGTGTGGGTATGATGCCATGTAAACTCTTGCTAAGAAAAAAAGAAAAAAAAACTTATCAAAATTATGAATAAAACATATAAATTTCAAAAAGACAATAGTAATTAAAAACTTACCGCAAATTGTCTAAACCAAATCTTTTTCTCGTCGGATGGGATGGATGAAAACGTCTTGTACGGTTTTTCCAGGATCAAATGCAACATCCTCAAAATGGACTGGCTAATCCCGTTGTTTGAAATACCAAACCTACACAAAAAAAATAAATATTATCAATTTACCACGTCGAATTCCCTCGGCGTCTCGGGTAAAGCTTGATGAGTAACTTCCGTCCCGGTTGTTGGACTAACTGCTCGATAGACATGATCGGAGGAGGAGCTTCATTGTGCGACTCCAGGGTTAGAGAAGGCATCGGACTTTGGGTTGGACTGGGTGGTCGATGGCGAACCGCTCATTTGACGTTGTTGCGTTGATCGAGACAAACCGGCGCAACGAGCATTGTATTCCGTGTACGACCTCGAAAAATAAAAACCAAAATACAATTAAGTTAGAGGAATTTATAAAATGGTTGGAAAATAAGCAAAAGCACAAAAAAAAAATAGCCAACAAATTTCCAAAAAAAAATATTTTGTATACTTCTTAGAATAATTCCTGTCTCAACAATTTCGAATGGTACCGATTAGGTCCTGAACAATTTTGGTGTGCGAATTAATACTCAAACTTTTAATTATTTGAATATTCATGCACGTACTAAATTTTTATGGTCGAAGCATACATTGATCCGAAATTTGTAAGTCAATCCCGTTAAATCGTTAACGGTGATGACTCGGATGCCAAGACCATTTGTAAGTCAATCCTGTATCCCTGTTGGAAAACCAATTTTTTTAAAAAGAAAACAATAATAATAACAAAACGAAAAACGACCTCGTTTTGTTAAGTTTCGTTTGAAAAAAGTTTTTTTTTTTGTAACCTCGTTTTGTTAAGTTTCGTTTGAAATTTTTTTTTTTTTTTGTAACAAAAAAACTTGACAAAACGATTTGCTTCATCTTCTTCGATTTGGGAAAGAACATTCTAGGGTTTATTTTGAAAATCAGAACAAAACTAAGAAAAAAAAAAATCAAATTGCACACATAATTTGAAACTAGGAAGCTACGAATCCCTAGCCCAGAGCCTTTTTTCGTTCGGTTGAAATTAGGATCACTGATTCAGGAAAAAATTGAAATTAGGATAACTGATTCAAATCCCTAGCCCAGAACGACAACAGGAATATCAGCTCGATTCTTTGATATCAATCCTTGTTATCGGATTACTAATTTTCATAATCTGTTTTTTCCTTTGCCAGTAAAGTAACTTCATTAAAAATAGAAGAATCGAAAGATTTATCATTGCAATAGTCAAATATCTCACACCTTCAACCAACAGTAATTAAACGAAGAACAACAACAACAAAAAAAGCAAGCTTCCCTTGAAAACTTCTAATGATCAGTGTCGAATTATTGGCATAAATAGATGAAACGATCGAATTGGAATCCGATTTAGAACCCGTGGATCTTGATCTGATCCTTATTACCAATCCCAGTCTGGACCAAGAACTGAGACACTTTCTTCCTCTGATCACCTTGGAGCTGAATGATCTTGCCTAGCTCCTTTTCCTGCACAACGTTCCCGTTCATGTAAAAGGATTTTAATAAAGGTGCCTTATAACGAGCCCTTAAAAATGAGTTTAGAACTCACAGCCACCAAGAACCGCTGTTGACCAGCGTTTACCAAACTTTCCGGCAAATTTCCGGTCATGTTCTTCATTTTCCGATAAGTTTGTGATCTATGTTCATCATAGAGGGATCAAAACTTCATATAACCCATTGTCTTAATTTAAAATTTCAAATGACCCGAGCAAAAAAGAATTTCTTTTTTCTTTATTTTTTCTGTCGAAATGCAATGAAAAGACAAAATAACCAAGCTCAAATCAACTTATTTACGACCCAACCACAAAAATCCGACCCGACACTTGACCCATACCGCATAAAGCGGATAAAACCGACCCAGATCGTCCACTCGTCTTCATAACGGTTCCCACGATAAAATTGAAATAAAAAATCAGTACAACTAGGGGATAACTAGGCCACTATATATCTTGTGATCCATCAAATTTCCATCCTCCACGTTAAGTTAAATCTCTTTAATGTCGTAGAATTGGGGGATTTTAAAACTTGATTTTGATTTTGGCGATCCTAGAAACTATGGCGCCGCGTACAAAGTTTCCATCAGTAGGAGTAGATGGGAATCCTTTACCGCTTCCTTCTGCGAATCCAGCGATTGAAGCAGAAAAAAGGGTTTACGAAGATGAGGAAACCGAGAGTGAAGAAGAAAGGAGTTCGGACACTGAAGGATCCGAAGGTGAAGAAGAAGCTAGAGTTCCAGAGGAGGAAGGAGGTTTGGGAGAGGACAGAGACGAACAGGATGACGAACACTTGGTATGTGACTTCAAACTTGGAGAGTAACACTTGGTATTAGTGGTATTATTAGTAGTATAAGTGGGAGTAATACTTGGTATAACTGGCAGCAGAAAAAGTAACACTAGTAGATAGTGGTATAACTGGGAGTAATACTTGGTATAACTGGCAGCAGAAAAAGTAATACTTGGTATAACTGGAATGATAAAAACAGTAATACGTATTATCTTTATGATTTGCAGGATTATGCTGAGCCAACAGGATTATTACCAGAGATGTACTTCGACCAAACCCAGTATGAGAAGAAAATTAAGCTTCCTTCAAGGTGTCACCTTAAGAAGGCAGTAGATACCTTAACTGAAAAGCTTAATGCGAGGGAGTTAAAATGGTTTCGTAAGCATCCACAGTTTAAGCATTTCTTTCACATGCGTTTGGAGACAAAGCATAAGGTTCAAGGGATGTGGATGCTATTTGTTCATGGTGCTGTTACTTTAAAGAAGCGGGAAGCTTGGTTTGTTGTGAACGGTGTTCCTATACGGTATTCACTCAGAGAACACGGTATCCTCTCTGGTTTATACTGTCATAATTATCCATCATTGGATTGGAGAAGTTTGGGCGGTTTAGAGTTTGCGAGGAGGAATTTCCCCTTAGGGTCAACCATAACCTATGAAGTTGTGGAGCATAAGTTCTTGAACATGAAACCTTGCAGTGATAGGTTGAACATGGCTGTCCTATATTTCTTAAGTTCGGTGATTATTGGGAACGAAAAGCAAGGGGAGAAAATAACCGGTAAAGGAGCACCAAGTGTAGAGCCCTTCTTTATTAGAGCGGTTAACGACCTAGGATTGTGTCGTACGTTTCCGTGGGGACGTCTTTCTTTTGAGGACAATCTGGAGAAAATGAATAAATTGTACACAAAATTTGAAGGAGAAGTCACGAGAGAGCAATGGGTTTATCCTTGTTTCACTATTCCTTTGGAGGTAAATCAGCAATTAAGAAATTGCTAATGTGTTTTGATCTTAGTTTGAAATGGCTAATGTGTTTTGTTTAAATAATTTGTAGATTCTGGCGTTTGAGACGATTCCAGATTTGAAGTTGAAGTGCCGAGAGTGTAAGGAAGGTGCAAGTGCTATTTGTCCGAGGATGTGCACGACTAGATTCCAGAAGCATTCGGTGTCGGGTTTTTCACTTTCTGAGTTATATGACACACTGGGAACAACTAAGGTTAGTAATACTAATAATACTACTAGTAATACTAGAAAAACTACTAGTAATACTGGTCTTGTTAGTTAGTAATACTAGAAA
>PKMM01042875.1:8191-67350 GCA_002933915.1 Eutrema heterophyllum | reverse complement strand
CATAATCCTGCAAATCATAAAGATAATACGTATTACTGTTTTTATCATTCCAGTTATACCAAGTATTACTTTTTCTGCTGCCAGTTATACCAAGTATTACTCCCAGTTATACCACTATCTACTAGTGTTACTTTTTCTGCTGCCAGTTATACCAAGTATTACTCCCACTTATACCACTAATAATACCACTAATACCAAGTGTTACTCTCCAAGTTTGAAGTCACATACCAAGTGTTCGTCATCCTGTTCGTCTCTGTCCTCTCCCAAACCTCCTTCCTCCTCTGGAACTCTAGCTTCTTCTTCACCTTCGGATCCTTCAGTGTCCGAACTCCTTTCTTCTTCACTCTCGGTTTCCTCATCTTCGTAAACCCTTTTTCTGCTTCAATCGCTGGATTCGCAGAAGGAAGCGGTAAAGGATTCCCATCTACTCCTACTGATGGAAACTTTGTACGCGGCGCCATAGTTTCTAGGATCGCCAAAATCAAAATCAAGTTTCAAAATCCCCCAATTCTACGACATTAAAGAGATTTAACTTAACGTGGAGGATGGAAATTTGATGGATCACAAGATATATAGTGGCCTAGTTATCCCCTAGTTGTACTGATTTTTGATTTCAATTTTATCGTGGGAACCGTTATGAAGACGAGTGGACGATCTGGGTCGGTTTTATCCGCTTTATGCGGTATGGGTCAAGTGTCGGGTCGGATTTTTGTGGTTGGGTCGTAAATAAGTTGATTTGAGCTTGGTTATTTTGTCTTTTCATTGCATTTCGACAGAAAAAATAAAGAAAAAAGAAATTCTTTTTTGCTCGGGTCATTTGAAATTTTAAATTAAGACAATGGGTTATATGAAGTTTTGATCCCCCAACAAACGGGTCTGGTTTGTAAGTGGTATCATAGTACCCTCCCAGGATAATGGCCACGGTTCGATTCTCAGGAATTGTTCAAAATGGGGTTTTTTTTTTTTTTTTTTTTTTTTTACAAAACCACGTCGTTTTCAAATTTCGTTCCAACGGGGATGACACATGGCATCCGAGTCATCACCGTTAACTATTTAATGAGATTGACTAACGGATTTCGGGTCAATGTATGTTTCGGCCAAAAAAAATTAGTACGCGCATGAATATTCAAATATTAAAGGTTTGGGTATTAATTCGCACACCAAAATTGTTCGGGTTAGCCGTTTTCTCTGGGTTGGTTAGTGGACTTGAATGACGTCCAAGGAATAATATGAGACATTACACATTCGGAATACATGGGTGTTGTAGAATTAGATCACGACCATCATATATCTTAAGGTTGTTGAACTCAGCCTCGTGTTCCCTCACCGACTTTCTCCCTTGACACAAATCCAGAAAGGCTCATTCTAGCCGATCATGAACTTCTGGTGGGAAGTTCTTAGCTCGGAACAAATTACATAAATCTGAAGTATTTAAAGAACAAAACTCTCTTTAAAGAATAACTCTCTTTATATATGTTTAGAAACTTAACTCAAAACTAAACATAAGGTTTTGCTCTTTCTTGATGTTTTTGATGGTTATCGGATGATGTTCAATTACAATGAGAAGCTATATTTATAGGGGAGATGAGAAGGGTTTGGTGAAGTGTGAATGAGTGAGCCAAAATTGTTGACAACAAAATCAACCTCCCATTTTTGACAACCTCCATTTTTGACCACCACCTTCCTTGACCATCTAGAAGCTTATCCAACAAAATCGTCCCACGAACACTCATGGTTCCTCATGTTGCCCAAACACACCACGCCACCAAATATGCTCGTCCTTTCCAGGCAGTGAACATGGTGAACATGGTGACTGATATACACTTTTCCTGTTGATGGAAAGAGACATCGATAGCCCTTGTATTTTTTATTATAGCCGAGGAAAACACAATGTAATGATCTATGATCAAACTTGTTTGCTGCATAATCCCTAAGAGTTGGGAAACATGAGCAACCAAAGGTTCCGAGAGCTGAGTATTTTGGTGCCTTGCCATATAGAACTTCATAGGGATTTCGTTTATCATCAAGGACAGAGGAAGGCAGCAGATTACTAAGAAAGTTTGCAGTGTAGAAAGCCTATACCCAGTACTTTTGAGGTATTTTACTCTGAAACATCATAGTTAAGCCTAGCTTCGTTATGTGCATGTGTTTTCTTTCAGCCAATCCATTCTGCTGTGGAGTGTAAGGGCAGGAGATGTATTGTTGGATCCCTGAATTTTGTAGGTGAGACAAAAACTCGTGGTTTGTAAATTCTCCACCACCATCACACACCAATCTTTGAGCAAAACAGATTTTCAACTAACTTCTGAAACAGTAAGAATGTAGGGAAGAAATCTGATTTCACTTTCCATGGATAAAACTAACATAACCAAAAATAGTTGTCTATAAAGACTACATAGTAGCGGTAGCCTTGATTAGACACTACAGGAGATGGACCCCAAAGATCACAATGAATTCTTTCTAAAGGTCTTGTAGGAACAAATTGAGATGCAGCAAAAGGTAAACGACTACTTTTCCCCATACGACATGATTCACACGTTTTCAAGGTACTTTTATTGACACTGATGGACTGACTTTGAAGTAGCTGCTGGAGAACGTGAGAGTGAGGATGTCCAAGCCTTCTATGCCACACTTCATCACTGGTGGAAACTTGACGAGTGGAATAGTAAGCTTGAAACTTGGGATCTTCTCAGAGGTAAAGACCATCACGAGTTCTTCCTAGAGTCAAGAGATGTTTTGTGGCTTTGTCCTTTACACGAACACCATCAGAGTCAAATGTGAAAGCACAAGGATAGTCTGAAGTAAGCTTTGAAACAGACAGTAATGACTTAGCAATGTCAGGACAAACCAAAACATCTTTAAGAGGAAGATTACCTGAGGTAGATGGGAGATCTGTTGAACCAATGTGTTATTGGTAGGAAATTTCCATCACCAACAAGAACAACATAATTTCCTCGATATGGCTGAGCTTGAGTGAGGTGTCTCAGGGAACTAGTTACATGGGCAGTAGCTCCCGTATCTGGATACCACTCGTGACCACTTTGATTAGAAACATATGTGATTCTCATGGCAGCCAAAGCAGTTGGAATCTCCTCCTCATGATAGCTGTTATTGAACCTGTGCCAGCACCTTAGAGCTTGATGGCCTGGTTTTCCACAAATCTAGCATATAGGTCTCTCATCAGTTTCAGAGGATGCAGAGGAGCCTTGATATGAAGAGATTTGTTGATGAAATCCACGACCTCTAGTGGAAAAGGAACCATAACCTCGACCCTTTGGTCCTCCAAATCTTATGTTTGACTGTCCTCTGCCACAGTTGTTGTAAAATCCAAAAAAATAAGTTGAACGAGCAACATTAAAGGCTAAGTGTGGTGAAACATCTGGAGTTACATTGTAACTTTGAAGCCTATCATCATATCCAGTGAGCCTCAGAACAACATCATCAAAGGTAGGACATGGAAAAGTATCCATAGAACCCTCAATGATGGTCTTGATTGGCTCGTATTCCCTACCTAATCCATGAAGTGCAGCAAAAAAATTCACCTTTTCTGTTACAGGACTTCCAACAGAGGCTAATTGATCACACAAAGTTTTAACTTCCTTCAAAAACTCAGCCATAGGTTTCTCATTCTTCGAAACTGTTTGAAGTCTCCTTTGTAGTTCAAACAATTGTGAAGAGGAAACCCTATTGAAATGATTAGCCAAAGCAACCCATACCTCCTGAGATGTGTTGCAGCCAACCACGATATTCATAATATCTTCAGAGAAGGAGCCGAGTAGCCATGACTTCACGACATGATCTGTCTTCCACCAAACTGAAAAATTTGTATTTGGGATCTCATAGTTGCGGCCATTGATTGCAGGGACGATGATGGTGTGACCAGGTGGCGTGAACACTCCAGTAACAAACCCAAGAAGGCCTTGTCCTAAGAGGAAGGATTCGAACTGAGACTTCCAAATAATGTAGTTTCTCTCCGTAAAAGTGACGGTAACGCAATTTGTAATATTTAGAGGCGGAATAGTAAAAAGCTCCATGGGTCCGTGCTCCATGGTTCTGATACCATGCAAGTAGAGACACAAATCTTAAGATGAAGATGAAGGCGACTGGAATACTTTTGATTCGTTTCTCGACTTGACGTTTACAATGTGTTCTTCATGAGTATTTATACAAAAGTGTTGAGAGAACTAAAACCATAAGGACTTAATACAGATGTCAAGATCAGGTTTCTTCTTGTAAATCAAGTGCTGAGAATCAGTTTTTCAAAACGAGCTCCGTACGAACACTTTTTCCCTGATTCATAGGCGTTCTGGTTTTGTCCTCATGTGGAAGAAGAGCTCTGCTTTCAACTGATGAAACCGTTGCACTTAATTTGTTTTATGGGCAACTGGGCTTGTCTTCATTTGAGCCCAACACAGCTTTTCCTTTTTCTTCATAAGTAAAACGGCTGGACTTCACTTTGTCTTGGCCCATTAACTTTTCTTCTTTGTTTTGCAGGTGCTCTGCCTTTGGCAAGGTAGCTGCTCTAATACCTAGAACATTTGATTCAGAACAACACCATACTAATAATATTCAGGCATTATTATTACTGACAAGAAACAAAAGACATCACGTACAAAACACACACAAAAAGAGAGATAAAGAAGTAAAAAATTCCGTTTTAAATCAAAGGAAAATCCGCAGAATAAAAATTCACCTTAGCGCCATTGTTAGCCGAAAACCTAGCTGCACGAACACCGCCACTCCCGGCGCCGATGACAAACAAATCAAAATCATAGTGAGCCGCGTTGGCTTCCTCAGACGCCGCCTTATCAAGCTCTCCGTCAACAAGCATCTTCCTCGCCATGATTGTGCAGAATCAGAAATCCAAACTGAAAAAGAAAAACACAAACGACAATCAACCAGACCCAAGGGAAAGAAGAATTCAACAAAAAATCAAACCAATAAAAAGCGAATCAGATCGATGGGAGGATGTTATCTATGGTGAAATGAAATCCATCGATAACGAAATCAAAACAAGGAGAAGGAGGAAGAGAAGTGTTACCTCTACGATGGAGTAAGATCCAGAGAAGAGACACAGATACGGAGAAAGTAAACTAATGATTGTGTGTGTGGAATAGGATCTCTCAAGGATTTTGATCACGACGAAATCATTTTGTATAATACTGATTTAAAGTTTTTTTTATAATAGCAAAAAGTCAAAATAAAATAAAAAATATTAACCATTTAATGAGTGTTCATACCTTACGAGGACGTGGATTTCAGGGAAAACGATCTATCTATTTTTTGTCGAGAAATTTCATATAATAACAAATTCTCATAGAGTTTGAGTCTGGTTCTATTCTCCATCTAATCAAAGTTTAAAACATATTTCTCCACCGAATCAAAGTTTAAAATCTATTTGCCCTTAAAATCAAATTTAATAGGGTTGTTATCGATTTCGAGCGGTTTCTAACGTAACCAGCTAAACACCAATTACAATCCAATTAAACCAGAAAACCCAAATTAACCCAATTACAGTCCAATTAAACCCGTAAACCGATTACATAATCCCCACCCGAAACCAAAAACTTCTTAATAAAAAAAAGGGGAAACGATCTATATCCCCACGAAAAAGTACATATCTAGCCAGATCCCCTTCGAACTATGCCTTATGTATATTTCCCCACGAAATGAAAGTTAAAGACGTAAATTCCCCGAAAAAAAAGTTTGAGACTTAAGTCCCCATGAAATAATAATTCGAAATCTCAAAACCTATAGACCTTGGTTTTATTCGGTTTACTATTTTCTAAACAATTGTTAACCATTTAAAACCAAAACTAAACCAGATTAAACCCGATTAAGATCCGATTACACCTAAAACCAGACCCGAAATCAAAACCAGATTACATCCAAACCCCACCCAAAAAAACTGACCCGACCACTTCTTCTTCTTCCCCGATCACACCGTCGACGCGAGACTCCATGCCGTCTTTGAACAGTCCGGCGAGTCCGGCAGTCGTTCGACTACTCACGGGAAATGTTACGGCTCTCTCTTCACGGCGTCGAGCTCAATTCTCCTCGAGCGTGCGTTCGTGGCTCGAGAAATTCTCACGGCGTCGAGCTCAATTTAGCCGGGAAATTGACGTGTTTAGGGAGCTAATTCTGGGAATTTGCAGAGAATATTCTTTATTCATTTTTCTTGGTTCTTTGATTTTCTGAAACCTGAACCTTAGGATTCTAAACCAGAACCAGCGAGCTCTAATAGTGGTGGCGACGACCATAGCGCTTTACGCTAGCCCACCTAGCAGCGTTTGTTCCACGCCGCATCAGATCAACGCTTGTGATCTCGATCTGAGCTCCAAGAGTTCGTCGGCATCTCCTTCGACGCCGCAGAAACCGATCGTCGGAGGCCTCTCTTCGCTTTTCTCCGTCAAATCTTCAGCTTCTATCGGAGTAGAGGAGTTTTCGTCCTTACGCCATGATCGGAGTAAGGATTTGAAAAATCTGAGCTTGAGCAGCTCCTTTTGTTATTCTCCGGTGAAATTCGTGGGTTCCTCGTATCATAGACGAGACCACCAAAGCCCCATCTCTGTGCTTCACGGTCCAGTTTCGTGTGTGGATTACGAATTGGGGTCGTCTTCTTCGGATTTGGTTCTCGTCGATGAGCTAACGTTTTCCATGGAGGATGGATTTGGGGCATATACGGGACAGCCATATGCTAGGGATTTGCTAAGACGTGCTCAATTAAGGCACAAAATCTTCAAAGATGAATCTGTGATCAAAGCATTTTACGAAGCAGAGAAAGCTCATAGAGGTAGCCCTGGACTTTCGGTTATTTCGGGTTTTTTGGTTCGGTTCTTTCGGTTTTTTGGTTTTTTCGGCGGAGGATATTTATGCCGAATTGAACCGAAATAGAGTTCGGTTCGGTTCGGTTATTTCTCGGGTTTTTCGGTTTGGTTTTCGGTTTTTTATTAAAACCCAAATCAGATATAAGAAACCAAAAATTTAATTAATAACCGAAAAACCGAAAAATCCGAAAAACAGAAAAAATTAATTAATAACCGAAAACAGAAAACCCCGACAAAACAGAAAAACAAAAAAACCCGAAATTAACCGAAAAATCCGAGAATCTAAAACCCGAAACAAACTGATCGTTTATGAAAGTCTAAAAGTCTAAAGCTGAGTACTAAAACCTGAAACAAAGCTGTCTACTGTCTACAAGTTCTAACAAATCTGAAACATGTCTAAAACCTGAAACAAATTCAAGTTCAAAGCAAGAATTACATATGGTTTAAAGACACAAACAAAATTCACGTTCAAAGCAAGCAACACCATCACAGCAACATCATCACACAAACTTCAATCACGTTCAAAGCAAGCAACACCATCACACCATCACCTACAAAAACATTGTTAATTGTGTAGCCTTTTAAACTTTTAATAACAAAAACACAAGAGTATTAAAGAGGAGAGACATACCAAATCATTGAGGATTTGTAGCTGAATTCCTAGCATCTACACAACAAATTGCATTAGTTAGTAATTTATAAAGTTATACCAACTAAAATAAAAAAAACTTAAACATACTTACCAAGAGAGTAAAAAAACTCAGGTTCACTCTTCAAGTTACTCCTTAGCCACTGTTGTAAGCACAACAAACACTCAACCATATAAGGTGTTAGGCTACTCCGGTAAGGGTCAAAGACACGGCCAGTGGTACTAAATGCTGATTCTGAGGCAACTGAGGACATTTGGATTGCAAGTATATCTCCGGCAAGCTCAGACAGGATAGGAAACTTGGTTTTATTGCACCTCCACCAAGATAAAACATCATAAGAAAGTTCTAAGCTATTTTCAACTCTTAGCTCGGTTTTTTCAGCCAAGTAAATGTCCAACTCCCTCCGAACATCTTCACTTCTCCTTATGCTATTTATCTTATCATAAATACTTTGCATGCATATGTTATCATCATCATCATCATCATCAAAAATAACACTATCAGATCTCATTGTCCCTGAATATCCACCTGAAGATTGACTCTCTTCTGGCTTTTTAAACCTTAGACTATACTCTTCATACAGCTTCTTCAACACACTTAAAACAGAAGAATGTAGCTGCATACACTCAATGGTATCCTTACCATACAACTGTTCAAAGCATAAAGATGCAAATTGCATCTTGTTTCTTGGATCAAACACACTACCTATAATCACTAATGGATTCATATTCATCAATCCATCCAAATACTTCTCAAACTTATCTCTCATCATACACGCCTGATCCCTAACCTCCTTATCCTTATTACCACACTTGTGAATCAAATTCTTCTCTATGTTCACAATCTCATTGTAACATACTATGGAAGTCACTGACTTAGAAGCAGAAAATGTTAAAGTTGACTTGTAGAAGATTTTCAGAAATTTGACTAACACCTCAACCTCATCCCAATCAGTTGTTGTTGGTGGTCCAACTCTTTTTGTCCTGCTTGTCTCATCATCTTCTAAGAAGTATTCACAGTAAAGTTTATCCTCCAACATCATCTTATCAAAAGCCACTCTCACCTTAAGAGCTGAACTCAACATAAGATAAGTTGAGTTCCATCTTGTTCTAACATCCAAAGGCAAGCTACCTCTTGATATCTTCCCAGTCTCACACCTCATCTCAAATGACTTCAGTCTAGTGAAAGAGGAACGTACATATTTCAAAGCATTCCTAATTGCAATTATAGAAGTCTTACTCTTCTTTAACCCGTCACTAACAACTAGATTTAAAATATGCGCACAACAACGCATATGAATGTATTCCCCTCCTAGCACTAAAGAATTTGGTTCAACCATCAACATGTACTCGCTAAACAAGCTAACTGCCCTGTCATTGGCCCTAGCATTATCAACTGTTACCGTGACTACACTCTGAATTGACCATTCTTCTATGCAATCAATTAGGTGACCAGAAATAGTCTCCCCCTTATGATCTGTGATGACTTTCAAGCTGATGATCCTCTTCTGCAATTCCCAATTTGAATCTATCAAATGAGCAGTCACCACCATGTAGTTGTAGGATGTTATTGGTGACACCCATATGTCTGTGGTGAGGCTAACTCTCAGCTTTTCCATCTTAAAGACTTCCTTTAAAGCTTGTTTCTGAGCCTCATACATTGCAACAATGTCCCTTGTGCATGTCTTTCTCGAGAATATCTGAAACTGTGGTAGCACATTGCAACAAAACCTCTTCCATCCTTTAGATTCAACAAAGGAGAATGATAATTCGTTTACCAGAACCATTTCATTGACAGATTTTCTAAAAAGTGATTGATCACATTTCACAGCCACATTCATGTGACCACCCTCATCACTACTCAAATGATTCTGTCTAGTCACATCCTCAAAATCCTTAAATAGTTTGCACCTATCTATGTGAGTCTTCATTGGACTAGTGCCATTGGTTTTAGAATCACAACCTATATCTGCCCCACAATACTTACAATTGCACCTAGAAGGATCATCTTCTTGCACCTCAAAATAATTCCATACCTTAGCCCTTTTAGCAAACTTCTTCTTTGGTTTAGGTGGAAGACCAGATTGGTTTGATCGTTGATTACCACTGCGTTTGTTGCCGGTGACTGGTACCTCATCAAATGATCCTCTAAACTCAGTATTGTTATCATCCGAAGACGCCATCTACAACATAGATTATTAGAAACTGAATTATATCAAAACAACTCGAAAATATTAGATCAAAACTACATTGATCAGATGAAATTCACTACATTGATCTGATTCAAGCTTCTACGAAAATATCTTTCTCAGGTACAGCAAAAACACAGTTGGAGAAGCAAATGTGTACTTAATAAGAGAACCAAAATTGAACAAATGTGAAAATAAATGAGAAGCAACTTGCTTAGTTTGCTCGATAGCTTTAAGCAAATTGGGTTCATATATTATGATAATAAAGTTGATAAGCGATAAAATGGAATAGATAAGATAATTGATAGCGCTTATAATATATTGACCATGAGCACTAGTTGTGATCCCGTGGTTTAATAACTAATCACACATTAGTTTAATTATCCCATGAGCACTAGTCGTAATCCCATAAGCACTAGTCGTAATCACATATACAAGCAAAGTTTGAGACTCAACAAACAATGGGATCAAGTCAAATCTATCACCAGATCAAACTATTGAGAATCTGAAAGATGAAACTTACCGAGAGAGAATAGGGAAGGAGGAGGAGGCGGAGAGTGCGAGAGGGTTAGTGTAATCGAGAGGTCAAAGCTAATATAAAAGGGGAATCTGAAAGCAAAACAGTTTGATTTCGGGTTGATTTCGGGTTGATTTCGGAAGAAAAATAGATTGATTTAGGAGAAATCAGATGACACAGGTTTAGGGTTCTAGATCGAAAAAATTGGGAATTTGCGATTTCCCAAATAGACTGTGCAAGTGATGATATTCTAGGGTTAAAACTTAGAAAAAACGAACGAAGGCCTAGCAATTTTATTAAGTATCCACTATATTAAAATTAGCCCAATAGGTCCGGTTAGAATTCGAGATATAAGGCTTAAAACATTAAACCAAGATTTCGGTTAACCGATCGGTTATTGACAAATAAACCGAAAGAATCGAAAACCGAAAACCAAAAAAAAACTCACCGAAAGAACCGAAATACATTGAATTCGGATAACCGAAAACCGAGAAAACCAAACCGTAACCGAAAGAATCGAACTGTAAGTCCAGGCCTACATAGAGGACATGTAGAAAAAGACTTACCAGAGGAGTTTCAATTTTTTTTTTCTGGGTTTCGATCTTGTCCTTTCGTTGGCGAAGAATGAGAAGAATGAAAGAATTTTTTTTTTTTTTGTTGTGGTTTGGTGGTTTGGTATCTGGTTTAGATCAAAAACCACTAAAACCGACATTTGGGGGATTTAAGTCTCGAACTTTTTTTTCGGAGAATATATGTCATATACAGAGGATATAGTTCGATAGGGATCTGACTATATATTGAATTTTTTGTAGAGAAATAGATGGTTTTCCCTATAAAAAAAAAAAAAAAAAAAAATTCATCTTCAAATCGTCTTGCTCGCCGGCGATTAGAAGACCCATGGCGGAGAGGATCGTGGCGACGGAGAGGAGAAAATCAAACACGATAATTCTCTATCACGTTAAATCAAAATCAAAATCAATCAGACTGTGATTTTCACCATCTCCGATTCAAGTCTCCAGTAATAAATCCCGTTCCGAAAAGGCTTCAACGTCGACCACGCAAGAAAAACGGCGAAGAGAATCGTTATGAGCCAATTCGGGAACACGAGGTTGCAAATCACTCTGATGCTAACTCCGAGAAGCATACACGGCTCCAGAAGCAGAGCTAAATCGAAATCGATTAAGGTTTTGCCTCCAGATTTAGGGTTTCTGACGAAGAGATTGCATCCCACATTCGCTACAGATCCGCCTGTAACCATGAAAGCAGAGAAGCTCGACGCAGTTTTCAGATCGAGTCCGGCGACGATTGTCATTATCGGAACGTATAAATCTTAAGATTGATGCGGCGATGAAAGAGAATACGGCAGCGATGATTGTCGATGCGGTTAATTCGATCTTCGGTTGGTTGAATTTCGCCGGGAAATCGAGCCATGAGCTTGTTTTGTTGAGGATTTGATCGACGGGGAAGACAAGTGAAGGCTCTGGTTGTGCGATTGATGGAGTTAAGAGGATGATGAAGGTGATGAAGGAGAGAGTTACAGGGACGAAGTTGTTTCTCATTTTTAAGTTGGGTTCAGGGGATGGGTTTACGGGATTATAGAGTAATCAGGTAATCGGGTTGAAGGGGTTGAAATTAAGTTAGTTTTGGTTTTGGTTGGTATTAATTTGGTTAACAGTTAATTGGTATACCGTAAACCGATTTAAATCGTGGTACGTATGGAAATAGATTTCGAATTTTGCTTCCAGTGGCAAATAAGTTTTGAATTTTGATTCGGTGGAAAAATAGGTTTCGAAATTTGATTAGGTAGAGAAATAAAATTATGCTCCAATTCGATAGAATCTGTTATTATATGAAACTTCTTATAAAAATATATCGTTTTCCCTAGATTTTAATATCGGAAATCTGTGCTCCTACGAAAACATTGGCGAATTTTATTATTTGATTATCTATAGAAAGCGACTTTCAAAACTCAAGGTCTAAAGTCTAAACTGAACGATATAAAAGCGTAGAATTGTCATAATTTTATCTGACGTGGCTTTTATTAAAGCCAATGATGTTTATTTAACTACTAGTAAGAGAATGAGAGCTAATAATAAAACAGCCGAAGAAAAACAAACACAAATTGTTCTTCTCAAATTATTTAAAGAGAACCATTTCACCTAAATAAACTCTTTTGTCTCACGAAAACTCTAGAAACGTTTTCATCTTTAATATTTTTTCTGGATCAACGTTCACAAAGAGCGCAGTTGGCTAGCGCGTAGGTCTCATTTCTTCTTTTAATTCTATACATATGATGTCACAGTCCCATCGTTACTTGCACCGAAGAATCTGTAACCTCAATTAAAGGAAAACGGAAACAAAAATATTCAAAAATCTAACAACTAACAGAAATATTTTCTTATGCACTTGGTTGTGCCACGTGGTCCCTCCATTGCCGTTACCTTCCGGTGAAATACAATACCAAACACTTTCCCACTGAGACAGGTAGAGCCACTGCTTCTTCTTCATCATCAAACCACAATCAAACTCAAATCTCTCTCTCTCTCTCCCTCTCCAATCCATGGAAGCAGCAGTGCCACGGCTCGTCTACTGTGGACCAGAGCCAATTCGCTTCTCAGTCTCCGGGATTCCTCGCCGTCATCGCTCTCGACGGATTCTAGCCATCACTATACTGATCCCAAACTTACACAGACCGGGTCACCAAAGTCCACCACCGTAAACGGATCTTCTTCGTCGTCTGCGTCAAAAGGAGTCAACAACAATGTTTCCACGGTTTAGATCCTACTACTTTATAATCCGTAAATTCATCATCTTCCTGATTTTGTGGTTGGATTGAGCAAATTTTGATTAAATTTTGGTTTTATGGTAAAAAATTGTTAACAGAGAATTAACGATGTATCAAAAGAGATTAAAAGAGTGAGGGCTCAAATGGAAGAAGACGAACAGTTGTCTGTAGTAATGAGAGGACTTCGTGGGCAGAATTTGAAGGATTCGTTTGATTTTTGGTCCTTTTTCGCGACTATTACTTTGGGATTTATCTCTTTGGTGCCGGATTTTGATATCGTCTGTGTATCATTGTTTAGATTTTGGTATAACCTGGTCTAAGTAATTTGAATATGTAGTAGGATCATACGTGTCATCTATTACACTGAAATGTTTTCTTTTCTGCTGCAATCATAGTTGTCGGTTTCAACTATTTACAAATCACTGTACATTTTGTTCAGCTTGTGTTCTCTGAGTTATCATCTGTGTTGTTTGCTAGAAATTCGTCATTGCACTGGACACCGTATGAGAAATTTAATTTTATGAAACTGGATGGTTACGCTTTCCTTATTTCCTTTGCCTTTATCTCTGGTTTCTACTTTCCAGGATGGTTATTTGATTAAATGAAAACACATTTCGTTACAGCTTGAAGAATTTCTCTCTGATTTTATTTCAATTTTTTTCAGGACGAATCAGCATCACCATCTTCGCTGGGACTAAGAAGTTCATTAAGAGACACATAATTTCTCTCTTGAAAGGAGCTAGGGAGATAGATATTCTACACTTGGAGTTTCGTTATGCATACTCTGATAAGAAGAACGCAGCCGATAAATTGCTTAGAAATAAATTGCCAGAGCTTTAGTGCATTTCTAAGCAATTTATCGGCTGCGTTCTTCTTATCAGAGTATGCATAACGAAACTCCAAGTGTAGAGTATCTATCTCCCTAGCTCCTTTCAAGAGAGAAATTCTATTTGCCTCATGAGTTGTTTTCCAATGTCTCATGAGTTGTTTCCCCAATGTAAAAAATTCAAAGCATGTATCAATATTTTGTTTGTAGTATGAACTTGTAGTTAATATTCATGACGAGAAAGTGTTTGTCATTGAGATTTTTCGGTTTGCGTAAGGAGCTATTGAATATGAGAGCTTTGGAGTTTCTAACTTGGGTAAGAAAATGTAGAAATAAAAATCACATGCTTGAAATTGATCTTGGAATCAAAATATGTCCAAAATGTCATGCTCAAATCGTGCACGAATGAATATTGATACTAAAAACGTATACGAATACGACCAGCGCATAACCATTAGTACATTTAATGTTTAAAATTTTGTTATACTTTAATGATATAATTAAAATGTCCATATATCATATTTTGTCTAAGGTCGTCAATATTATTAAGACGGGCATGTGCGAGATAAACCTTGAACTCAATTTTGGTTAACTTGGCCATAGCCCAAGACATCTCGAAATCGCCTGAGATGACTAGGATATAGTCAGTTTACTCAGCCATGAATGAGCAACCCAACATGTGGGTCGCTAACAGCAAATCTTGAGCATTACTATCTTTCCTGAACTTACTATCTTGAGCAACGAGTAAATCTTTGCATGGAGTGTACAAGCTCGATATCTTCTTGGGTTCGAAGAAAAATTCTCTGTTTTTCGGTAAGGGTACCAAGATCTCCGCATATCATTATGAAAACTATTTGACTATCTGGAATCTGTGTTTGGAGAGCTTTGGTAATATTATACTGTAGATTACCTAGTGGATAACCTCTGGGACTTCCGCAAGTATGAAGATCCCAGATTATGAAAAATAAACATCAAAAACGAAACTAGACGAAAAAGCACCAATCACACGCCAAAGCGCAGATCATCCCATTTTTGCCGCAACCCAGAAGAACCGGAGTTCTCATCATAGTTGCCTCGAACATTCTCCCAAGGCACGTCCTCAAACCTCATCAAAGATTACCTACAACTTCTACGAGAACTAACGCGCTTTCCGAAATACCTAACGGACTAACTCGTAACCGGCGACACGAAAGTCTGAGCGGGCAATCGGAAAAGTCGCCTCCGACCGCCATTCCCGTGAAAATCGAAGTCTCCTCAAGAACCAGCACCCACAATTACGAGCTAGCCGTGACAGCAAACCGACGCCTCTATCTAACGTCCCTTATCGCTCCACCATCAACACCGAACACTCCCAGAGCCAACACTAACCGAAACCAAAACTCAAACGCGTAACTTCCGTACTTAGTCGGGAACGAGAACACACACCTTCGTGAAATCCAAGCTACACCGATGACAAAAAGACGGCACCATAGCTTCTTCACCAAAACCGAGATAAGCTTCCGCCGAGCCACCCGCCTAAAGCCACCGCTGATAGACACCGCTGGTGGAGCCGCACACTCCGGGAGAGATGAGATCCACCACTCTGAGGCTAGCCACGAGACATAAGCCGACCTCAACACCAATTACCAGCCCTCATACCCGTCCTTTAGGTCTAAATTGCCGCTGCCATGAGCCAAGGAGTTCAGATCTACCATCGCCACCACTCTTCCGCCTCAGGAAAACCGTGAACAGAAAACAAGGCTTGAGAGGGACCTTAATCAGGGAGAAGGCCGACTGCGTCACCATCCCACCATCGAAGAAGGTCAGAGAGCACGACACCGGCACGAAGACTCGAGAAACTAAAGCTGAAGTATTGCCGGAGAGGAAAAACGTCGGAGGGCAATGAGGAGGAACCGGATCGCACCAACAGGGAGACAAGACGGACGAAGGAGAGAACGCTGACCCACGAGAAGACATCCTACCACCACCGCGAACCCAACGACGCCGCTGAGCCCGCGTCGCCATCAAACGAGAAGCCGTTGCCGAGAAACCACCTCCAAGCTGCTACCACCGAGCCGACGGTCTAGATCGAGAAAGCAAACAGAAAAACACAACAAGAGGGTCCAACGCCGGCGCTGAGGGAGCCAACGACGCCGGATATGAGCTCACACCAGTCAAAAACCCTAGGCGGCGAGGAGGATGAGCGAAGGGAGAGAAGGGGGAGAAGAGAGAGAAATGCGTTTTTTCTTTTTAGATTAATAGAGACTTACATATCTGAATATAGATTAAAGGATAGTATGCAAACTCCGGTCCAACTAGTTTATAATAAACCAAAGACTCATCAACGGACCAGTCTGGTACACGAAGCCAGTCTTCCATTGTGAGATCGTGTTAGTAGAAAGTCGTTAGGAGAAGAAAGACGATCGGAAAAACTCTGTAATCTTCATTAATTGTGAAAATGATTACAATTAGGTTCTTATATAGTGGATAAAGCCGGTTTACATAAACTTTACCAGACTAAATCACAACTATTCTATTGAACCAATTACTCTATCAATCTAATATTCCCCCTCAAGATGGCACGAATATTGATTTGAGAGACATCTTGCCTATAAGAGATTGCAATTGAGAAGAATACACTAGTTTTGTGAAGACATATGCAAGTTGGAAATCGGTCTTGACTTGAATAGTCTTGACAAAAACACTAAGGATTCTTTCTCGAACCATGTGACAATCATTCTTGATGTGCTTGGTTCTTTCATAGAAAACAAGGTTATTGGCAATATGTATGGCGGCTATGTAGTCACAATAGAAAGCTACATGATGTTGTTGATCCACCTGAAACTTCCTAACTAACTTTACCAACCATTCAATCTCCCTGACAGCGAGCTGCATTGCTCGATACTCTGACTCATCAGAAAAATGTGATATTGTTGGATGTTTGTTGGACTTCCATGATATCAAAGATGGTCCAAGAAAGCATGCATAAACCAGAAGTTGATCTCCTTGTATCAATACATGATGCCCAATCTGCATCCGTGAAACCCTTGAGAATCTACAGAGTAGAAGATACACAATCCAACAGTTCCCTTGATATAGTGCAAGATTTTATGTGCAGCATGAAGATGTGAACCTTTTGGTACAGAAGTGAACTGACATAGTTTGTTTACCACATATGTGATGTTTGGTCGAGTAATAGTTAAGTACATAAACTTTCCCACCAAACGCCTATAAACAGATGTGTCTTCAAGCAAAGGTTCTTTTGTATCATGGTTGAGCTTAAATCTGTGATCCATAGAGATATTAGATGGTTTGCAAGCCAACATTCCAGTTTCTTCTCATAGCTCTAAGGTATATTTCCTCTGACAAACGGAAGTACCTGAACCGAAGCGAGCTACTTCAAAGCCAAGAAAATATTGCAAAGGACCTAAATCTCGTAGTTTGACACTACAAGAAAACACCCGATTTCCGACGGCTGGAACGGTCGGGATTCGGTCGGAAAACGTCTTTCCGGACGAATTTCCGACCAATTTTACCCGTCGGGACTAGAGCGTCGGAAATTAAATTTCGTCGGAAATTGGTCGGGAATTTCCGATCAATTTCCGACCACCAAATTTACCGACTGTATTCCGACGAATGTTAATAGTCGGGGAATTTCTGACCAATTCCGGACCGTATTATTTCCGACTAATTCCGGACCGGATCCGGACTAGATATTTCCGACCAATTCCAGACCGTATAATTTCCGACCAATTCCGGACCGGTTAATTTCCGACTAATTCCAGACCAGATACGGACCAGATATTTCCGACCAAATCCGGACCGGATAATTTCCGACTAATTCCAGACCGTATAATTTCCGACCAATTTCCGACGGGTAATTAAAAAATAGTTTTTTAAAAATTCCTAAAATTAATTATTTTGTTTTTAATTAAAATTAATTTAATTATATTATTAAATTAAATTAATAATTCGAAAAATAAAATTTAAAATAAAATAAAATTTGTTTTGACATAAAATAAAATTGTTTTGAAATTACAAAAACATTAAAATTAAATTCCTGATCCTGTTCCCGATCCGTTGCCCGGGAAATCCGAGAACTTCGCTTTAAGCCAAGCTGACATGCCACTGATTTCCAACTTTTGCTCCGCATTCGCCATCTCTAAAGATTCTACTTTTGACTTGAGCTCTTCATTCTGCCGGATGATATCTTCAGAGAAAACAGCTGAAGTCGAATCCCCGGTTATGGTAACCGGGAGCTTACCTAAACCCCCGCGACGCCGCCCTTTTTTATCAACGGGAAATTCCTATAGAAGTTAAAAATATAAATTACAACATTATCATTTTATAATGTAAAACTAAATGAAAAAAAAAAAACTTACGCTGATAAGAAGACGGTTGACCTCGTCCCGCGTCATCTCGAAGGTTGAAGAGGAGTCGGCTTGTGACTGCTGGGTCAGTTCGTCCTTCTTTTTCGTCACGTTCTCGTAGATCTCCCTCATGAGGGGATCCTGAATAACCCCGGTTGTCTTGTTGGTGTGGCACGTCTTCATCACTTCCAACGCGTTTGGACGAACGCCTCCGGCCTCATTTGTCTAGAAAAACAAATAAATTTTAATATTAATAAATAATTTAACAATTAAATATAAAAAACAATGTAAACAATAAAAGATTACCATTTTTATTTCTCGGCTCAAGAAGCTGGTCGAACCGGAATTGTGGACGTACTGTCCCTTACCGGAGCGATCACTCTTTCGGTTTCCCGAATTAGTCTTCGAGGTTTTCTCGGTCTGGGGGTTCTGCCAATATTCTTTGTTCGCCTCCCAAACCGAAAGGTTCAACCCTTTCGGTTTGTCTTCCCCTTTCCTCCACTTTTGCTTCCACTCGTTCATGTGCCTCTTGAACTGCGTGGCGGCCTCCTTCATAAACTCCGTTTCAACCATGGTCGTGTCGGAGTGATGCCATGTAAACTCTTGCTAAGAAAATAAAATAAAAAGTTATCAAAAATATTAAAAAAAACATATAAATATGAAAAAAAAATAGTAATTTACTTACCGCAAAGTGTCTAAACCAAATTTGCTTCTCCTCATACGGGATATCTGAAAACGTCTTGTACGGTTTGTCGAGGAGCGAATGCAACATCCTCAAAACGGATTTGCTAATCCCGTTGTTCGATATTCCAAACCTTCAAAAAAAAACTATAAATAATTTGATAATTAAAATATATATATATATATTAAATTTACCATGTCGATCTTCCAATTAGACGTGGATCTAGCCGGATGTGGAAGTCTCGTCCCGGTTGTTGGACTAACTCCTCGATAGACATGATTTGAGGAGCTTGACTGTGCGACTCCGGGACATACGATTCCCTCTCTACATCCTCCCGTGGCGAACCGCTTTGTTGATGTGGTTGCGTGCTTGGACACGAACTACCGCGGCGAGTAGAACCACCGCGGCGAGTAGAACCACCGCGAGAAGAACCACCGCGGCGAATTAAATCGAACCCTTCGTACGACCTAGAAAAAAACGCAAAATTTGTTATCGAACAAAAAATAATTATAGAAAATATAACACAATTGTCAAATCCTAAATTCCAAAATAAATCTTAAAAAATCCAAAAAAAATCCGGAAATCTTAAAAATTCAAAAAAAAAAATTTTGAAATCCTAAAAATTCCCAAAAAATCCTAGATTCCAAAAAAATTCCAAGAACCAAAAATCAAATTAATTCGAAAAAAAAATTGTCTAACAATTCCTAATATATATCTAACAATTCCTAATATATATATAAAATTGTCTAAAAATTGTCTAACAATTTCTAATATATATCTAACAATTCCTAATTTCTAATTTATAATCTAACAATTCCTAATTTCTAATTTATAATCTAACAATTCCTAATTTAAAATCTAACCCTAACACTAATCTAACCAAAATTTATAGGGGAAGAAGATACTCTTACATGGTGAGGTCGGCGGCGGCGAGGTCGGCGTCGGAGGCGGCTAGGTCAGCGGCGGCGAGGTCGGCGTCGGAGGCGGCTAGGTCAGCGGCAGCGGCGAGGTCGGCGGCGGAGGAGGGGACAAACCTAAGAGAAAGAAGAGAGGAGGTGAGAGAGGATCCATGGAGAAGAGAAAGAAGAGAGGAAGAACTTACCGGTGAGGAGAAACGGCGACGGCGACGGCGACGACGGAGAGAGAACGACCGGCGGCGGGGAGAGATCGAGAGTTTTAGAGGATCGCGAAATGAGGAAGAAGAAGAGGCGTAGGCCTTTTTATATCTACGGATTTCCGACTGACCCATACGGTCGGTATCTCGTCGGAAATCTGTAATAAATTTCGATAAACCGCGCAATGAAATTCGATTAATTTGGTTTGGCGGTTTTTTTTAGAATGGTCGGGAAATCGTCGGAAATTCCGACCAATTTCCGACCATTCTAAAAAAATGCATGTTCTTTGATTGGGCATTAAAAACGTGTTAATCTGGAATAATTAAATACTCGTCGGAAATTGGTCGGAAGTTCCGACCAATTTCCGACCATATAGGGTTTAGGGTATGAAATCATAAATTTTCCGACCGTATAGGGTTTATGAAACATCTAAACATCTTATGTCTAAAAACTATATGCCAAAGTAAACATAAAATAATGTATATGATGATTTTTACGAATCGATAGGAGAACGAGTTTAACCTTTGATAACAAAACATATAACTTATACTCATACTTTTTCGGTTTCTTGTTGATTTTTGATTAGGTGGTCAAAAATAGTGATTCTAAAGATAGTTGGACATTGAATTCTTTCAAAGTATCATATATAACCGTAGCCAACATTACCCTAAACAAATTTTTACCGTTTGAGGTTTCGAAACCTCAACTGGTCGGCATTTAGTCGGAAATTCCCGACCAATTTCCGACCGCTCTTAAATTTCGGAAAATGCCAAGTAAAAACCGTCGGAAATTGGTCGGAATTTCCGACGAATTTCCGACGGATTTAGTTTTAGCCGAGGAAAATTCAATCGGTTTCAGTTCTAGCCGGAGGATTGAATTTTGCTCGGCTAAAACTAAATCCGTCGGAAATTCGTCGGAAATTCCGACCAATTTCCGACGGTTTTAGTTTTAGCCGAGCAAAATTCAATCGGTTTCAGTTCTAGCCGGAGGATTGAATTTTTCTCGGCTAAAACTAAAACCGTCGGAAATTGGTCGGCATTTCCGACCAATTTCCGACGGATTTAGTTTTAGCCGAGCAAAATTCAATCGGTTTCAGTTCTAGCCGGAGGATTGAATTTTGCTCGGCTAAAACTAAAACCGTCGGAAATTGGTCTGGATTTTCCGACCAATTTCCGACGGTTTTAGTTTTATCCCAGCAAAATTCAATCGGTTTCAGTTCTAGCCGGAGGATTGAATTTTCCTCGGGTAAAACTAAATTTATTCTGATTCCCATTAATTAATTTTCCAAAGTTTTTAACAAATTTATTCTGATTCCCATTAATTAATGCATATGTAAAATTTCCTAAAAATATTTAACAAATTTATTTTGATTCCGAATAATTATCTAAAGTAGCTGAATCGGAATCCTCAATAAAATGCATATGGAAAAGTTTCTAAAATGTTTTACTTAAAAATAAATGCATATAAAAAATTTGTTACAAAATTATTCTGATGAGTCCGATGAATAATCTGAAGTAGCTGAATCGGAATCGTCATCAAATTCTCCTCTCTCTTCTTCAGAATCCTCAAATACTTCGTAATCCCCGCCCATACCGGTGAAGTCAACCACAAGGTCAACCTCAAGAGAATGCTCGATTTCACCTAAGTTACCAATTGGAGTTTCCTGCAAAGGGTCCTGCTCGGAAACACCAGATATCAGTCCTCTTGGTTGTATCGACGTTACTGCAATCCACGGGTCTTGCTTGTTCCTAACCCGGGGGTATCGGATGTAGGAAACCTGGTCCGCTTGTGAAGCAAGAATAAATGGATCGTATTTCCGATGTCGCTTTCCAGAGTGAACAGATGTAACACCGAATTCGTCCTGACGTAGACCTTCCACTGGATCATACCAATCGCAATAGAACACAATGCACCTCAAACCAACCATTCCTGGATATTTGACTTCTAATATTTCGCGGAGTACACCGTAGTAGACAAATTCTCCGGATGTAGACGATATACCGTAATTGGATGTTGTCCTTGAGCTCCCTTCACGATAAGCCTTAAAAGCATACCCTCGAGTGCAAAACATCGGATAAACACTTGGAACAAAAGAAGGGCCACGCACCATCTCAACTAACCACGTGGGAAATTCTACCCCGGTAGTAGTCATCTGATCAACCTGTACAAAGTGTGGACAATCGTAAACAATATGTGCTAATGTAAGCATGTGAAATTTAGTTAAATTGAGGGAAATCGAGCACTTACGTAATATTGCAACCAACCCGAGAATTCATTCTGTTTACGGACCGCAAGCTCATCCTCTGTGCAATCTGGAAACCAATTACGAATTTGGTCCATGTATATCCTGTGAATAAAACGAATAGATTATGCAAAAATACTATCAAAGATTTTTGGTAATTACTAAACATCAAAATCAGGTACGTACCTCTCGTATTCCAAAACGTCGTCGCAGTTTGTCAGAATATATGTATGCAAATGTCTTTGTTCCTCCTCTGTTAGTCGCCGAGGCCTCCCTTTTCCACTAAGCCTTCCAATTTGTGCAAATAGATTTGGGACATATACCGGATACAGCGGTTTTTCTCCTCCATCATCATGCCGTGCAGGTCGTCTACTTTTAGTCTTCACCGAAGATGGAAAGTAGTAGCTCGCAAAGTTGGATGCTTCTTCATTAATGCTCTGTGCAACAATAGAACCCTCGACTCTTGCAAGATTTTTCACCTTCTTCTTTAGGTGGAACATATACCGCTCAAAAGGATACATCCATCGATATTGAACTGGCCCACCAAGTGCTGCTTCCCTAGGGAGATGAATAGGAAGATGTTCCATAACATCAAAAAATGCGGGTGGAAATATTTTCTCGAGGTTGCATAGGAGAACCGGTATCTTCTCCTCCAGGTTTCGGATACCGTCTGCTGTAAGTGATCTCGTACATAGATCCCGGAAGAAAGCACCGATCCCTGCATTAATAATAAAAATTTTTTAGCAAAATTTAGATAATATATATATATATATCGAACTATATATAATTTTGTAAATGTACCTGCAATAGCTCCATGGACGTTTCTAGGAAGAAGACCGGCAAAGGCAAATGGAAGGAGGCGTTGCATGACAACGTGACAATCATGACTCTTCATCCCTGAAAACTTCCCTTCTCCAATATTAACGCAATTACGAAGGTTAGATGCGTATCCGTCTGGGAATTGAACACTATGCGTAATCCAGTCGAAGAACTCCTCCTTTGAAGGCTCATCCAAACGGAAAGCGGGGGGCAATGATTTTCCGTTCGCCATTACATGGAGGTCCTTCCGCGAACAAATATCTGGCAAGTCCAATCTGGCCTTCAAATTATCTTTCGTCTTCCCTTGCACATTTAGAATAGTATTCATGATGTTGTCAAAAAAGTTTTTTTCAATGTGCATGACATCTAGATTATGGCGCAGCAGATGGTTCTTCCAATATGGCAAATCCCAAAAAATACTCCTCTTGTTCCAATTGTGGTACTCGCCACAACCGTCTACGGGAAAATGACCATTACCACCACATAAAACCGTCTTCTCAGCACCAAAATCTCTCAACTGAGTGATGATGTTATTCCCATCCGGCTCAGGAGGTGGACCATCAAATACTTTTTTACCCTTTCTAAACAATGTCGTGCTCCGACGATATGGATGATCATGCGGTAGAAATCGTCGATGGCAGTCGAACCAAGAAGTCTTTCGACCGTGCTTTAACTGGAACGCATCAGTGTTATCTTGACAATAAGGGCACGCCAACCTTCCATGAGTCGACCATCCAGATAGCATGCCATATGCTGGAAAATCACTTATGGTCCACATAAGTACCGCACGCATCGTGAAATTCTGTTGGAGAGAAACATCGAACGCTTGAACACCATCTTTCCATAACATTTTCAACTCGTAAATTAATGGCTGCAAGAAAATATCAAGGGATCTCTTAGGATGCTCCGGTCCGGGGACGAGAATCGTGAGGAACAAAAACTCTCGTTTCATGCACAAATTAGGCGGCAAATTGTAAGGTGTGACGATTACTGGCCACAATGAATATTGCCTCCCATGTTTCCCAAAAGGGTTGAATCCATCTGTTGATAACCCGAGGTATACGTTCCTTGGCTCATACGCAAAACTAGGATAGACCTCTTGAAAATGTTTCCACGCTTCTGCATCTGAGGGATGAGCAATCTCTCCATCTGAGTTATGCTCTGCATGCCATCTCATAGGTCCTGCCGTGTGCTCGGATTGATATAACCTCTTCAACCTCTCTGTTACCGGCAAATACCACATCCGTTTATGTGGAACTGGTACTCTGCCACCCGTTTCCTGAAACCGAGGTTTCTGACAAAAACGACACTTGAGACGGTTTTCGTCCTTTCTCCAGTAAATCATACAATTGTCGATGCACACATCTATCATCTGATACGGCAATCCAAGCCCAGCTACAAGTTTCTGAACCTCGTAGTATGAAGCCGGTGAGATATTATCTTCAGGTAAAATATCTTTCACAAAATTAGCTATCGCATCCACACAATCCTCCGCTAAGTTGAAATCGGTCTTTATAGTCATCAACCTGCTTGCAGTTGATAAAGGCGATATTCCCTCTCTACATCCTTCGTATAATGGAAGTTTAGCTTCATCTAACGTATCAAAAAACTTCTGAGCTTCCAAATTAGGTTCCTCTGTTCTAATACCATATTGAACATACGATGGTACGTTTTCACGAAACGCATCATTCACCATCTGAACGTTTGCATCTACTTCCGGTGTTTGTTCCTCTATCCTACCTGAATAATTAAAACTACTACAATAATGTTGCACCATTGAATCAGTTTCTCCGTGCGTATACCAAACCTTGTAACCCGGCATAAACCCATTCCTATAAAGGTGATTCCATACCTCCTTAATAGAGACTAATCTATGATTCCGACATTTAGTACATGGACAATACAATTTACCGTATTCAGACGTCATGGTATTGTTTGTCGCAAATGTCATGAATTCCTCAACACCTTGTGCATACTCATCCGTCAGTTGATTCGTCGCTGGATCTTGTCGTGGTTTATCCATCCACGATCGAAAATAATCATAAGGGTTTGGATTTGAAGAAGACATTTTCTAAGTTTTTTTTTGTGTAAGTTGTGAATGAGGGTGGAGAGATATTTATAATGGATTTTCCGCGTATTCCCGACCGATTTCCGACCGGTTTCCGACCGGTTTTGTAATCGCAACGGCTAATGCAACGGGAAGATTAACGGATCTATTTCGTCGGAAATTGGTCTGGAATTCCGACCCATTTCCGACGAGTATACATCAGTCTCTAACTCGTCGGAAATTGGTCGGAATTCCAGACCAATTTCCGACCAATTCATATAATCGCAAAACGGCTATAATTAACGGATCTATTTCGTCGGAAATTGGTCTGGAATTTCGACCAATTACCGACGAACTTACATCGGTCTCTAACTCGTCGGGAATTGGTCGGAATTCCAGACCAATTTCCGACCAATATATTTTCGTCGGAATTTCCCGACCAATTTCCGACGGATTTTGTTTCCTCGGTATTTCGTCGGAAATTGGTCTGGAAATTCCGACGAAAATATATTGGTCGGAATTCCCGTCGGGAATCGGGCTGTTTTCTTGTAGTGTGAATGCTTTCTTCGAGTCCTCCTTTAACAAGACGATAAGCATCATCATTACTACCTATAACAATGTCATCAACATAGACAAGTACAGCTACATACCTGCCTTTCACATTTCTCACAGAGAATGTATGATCAGCATGAAACTTCTAATTAAATCCCAAAGACATTAAAGTGGAACTGAAATTCACAAACTACTGTCTTGAGGCTTGTTTGAGTCCATATAGGAATTTTCTTAGTCGACAAACGGCATTCTGAGGTAATGTTTCCCCCTCATTTAGTGTATAGCCTGGAGGTAAGGTCATGTATATCGATCTCTTCATCGAAATCCCCATTTAAGAAAGCATTGGAGATATCCAACTGATGGAGACTCCATTTCTTGGCCGCAACAACCGCGAGGAGTGTTTTTACTGTAGTCATCTTAGCTAGTGGTGAAAAAGTATCAACAAAGTCCACGCCCTCTTGTTGTGTATATCCTTTAGCAACCAGTCTAGCTTTGTAACACTCCAAACTCCCATCTGCATTGAGCTTGACTTTGTATATCCACTTACAACCGATAGCATGTTTATCTGAAGGTAGAGAACATATTTCCCATGTGGTTGTTCCCTCTAAGGCATGAAACTTATCATTCATAGCCTTTAACCAATAAATTGGTTTCTTCGCTTGACTAAAAGAGCTATGTTCAGAATATTTTGTAACTGAACAAATGTAGGCTTTTTAAAGGGTAGATAAACTATCATAGCTCATATAATCAGACAAAGGATACTTAACTCTTGAAGTAGTCAAATTGCAGTAGTAGTCTTGTAGATATGGAGGAGCTTTGGAGACCCTTTTTTGTTCTGTAACATAGACTACATGGTTAGAACGTTCAATAGAATCATTCACAACTACATGAATGTCTCTGTTAAACGAATTACTGATGTCTGTAGAATCAGGTACACAATCAAAGACTGAAGGAGAAGAATCAGAGTTACCAGCAAATGGGAATAGATGTCTAAAAAGCTTATTGGTTATTTAATCTTGATCTTTAATGTTTGTTGATTGTTTATTTTACAAATGGGAATTTGTTCTTGAATTAGTAATTAACAAAGTGATTAATTAGTGTCATGGAATGAATTCATCTTAATTAGTGATTAAGACCTAAGGATTAGCATTTGTTTGAATGTTTGAACATCATAACTTAGCTTAAATATCACCCAAACTCAATAACCCCATCAAAGGACCCATCTTTATCATTGTTTTAAAGTCTTAATTAAGCTGTTAGTTGATTGCCTTATTGCTTTTAATTTCAATTAAGTTGATAGAGAAAACCAAAAACCTCTTTTGTTTAGCTTTGAGTTTATTGCATTCTTATTGCTTCAAAGTTAACCCCTATGGATTGATACCTCTTATGATATATAGCATGTAGAGCATTGACTCTAGAGATACAAAACATATTTTTATCAATATCACGAAGGCATAAGAGCGCGTAAATCACACAAACATAAGAAGAAAAAAACGAAGATATAATTGAGTAAAACTTGATATCCAATCTACCTCCATGCATACAAGAACAGGGCCAAATATTTCCTCCTGAAATGTGCCAAAAGAAAGAAAAAAATGTAAGTTTCAAGTAGAGAACAGATTATTTGCTTGAGATACCAGAATAATACCTTGTAACCCTCCATGGCTGGGGTAACACCAGATAAAATTGTAGGACCGATAAAATTCCCTTTCTCGTATCCTGGAACCTGTTTGTAAGGAGCAAAGATATATAAACTTCTCGGGCCAGTCAAACGTTGTTTTCAAGATTACACCAAGATTACCATCATCAATAGATCAAGAGATTTCTGTGATTCGTGATTACTATTTCATAAGAATGTGGTAATAAGTTACGTGAGCGTATTGCAATAGCAGTAATTAGGGAGATTCGAAAATACCACAATATTTATCCCGTCAAGCAGCAATTTAGCACCATCGTCCACACCAGATTGAATCACGCGGCATATCCGTTCTTTGGCCTAGCCATAAAAAAATTAGCAATATATTATTAAACAACAGACAAAATGAAAAACTAAACGTGATTGTGACACATAAGTTTAGCAGTAGTCATGACTTGTAGCAGAGGTTTAAGCGCGAAAATACCTATTTACTAATCACAGGACCCAGGTCTGCATCTGGTTCTGTCCCACGTGTGGCTTTAAGGGATTTCGCTCGCTCGACGAGTTTATCCTCCCAGGTTAGTATTAGACAAGTTGAAGCTCATTGTTCAAAACTATCAAATGAAATTCAATGAGCCTCGCACAGGACAACAACTAATCAATCTTAACTATTTAAAGAAAGTAGTATTCTCCTACACAATCTTATTTATGTTTTATGCACCATAAAGGTTGTGGAGCTCGGAAACCACGCGAGGGAAAAGGATTACAGTCAAGCGTGTTTATAACAAAAAAATGAATTTATGATATTCGAGAAGGTTACACCCCAAAGACTTGGATTAGATTGAATATGGAGAAAAGAAAGTTTACAGTACCATGATTTTGAATTGCCAACAAAGACCACTGTACTCAGTGCATGCATCTCTGTCCTATAAGTAAATTGACAGAGTTGTTTTGACATACTATATAAGGAAGACTTTTACAGGAGATAAGATGTTACATGAATACGTTTTCCTTTCGCTGCTGCCCTTGCATATATATATATATGCATTCCAGCTTTTAACAAAACAATTCAATTCGGAATACACAAGTTAAACCAAAAAGTTGAGCTCAGAAGAAAAGCAAATCTGCCATGTTCTTGATAACAAATTTTAAAGCTATAGGGTATGATTTAGCTATCTGTACAGGAGAATAGTATGTTAAAATCTTGTCAGACGGCTGAACTAGTTACACAGGAAACGGACTAGATGCAATTTCGTAAATATTACTCATCATAAATTGGTCAAACACAAACAGAAGACTGCATGCTATAATAGAGCCAGAGAAACAAAATAATATATATACTCACAGTGTTCGACACAACAAAAGAAACAGCCCTTGTATCGTCATCATCACAGATAGCATTCACAGAATCCTGCCATGTGAAAGATGCATTATTACAGACGACAAAGAGAGTGAAGGTAATAGTGTGTAGAGTTAGATAACAGAACTAGTCCTTATCGTAATAAACTTAGCTCTTATCTAACTAGATTTCCTTAATAAAAGATCGTGGGGGTTTATTCAGGTAGCATCAATCTTCATGGATTCAACAACAGCTTTGATCCATCCTTTGAGTTTACAGGTAGACTTAAGAGTCTAAAGGATTCAGAACATGTCGAAATATCTAGAATATTCTACTCCGACGGTTTATTATTGTGCACCACCGTGGACCATAGACTCGTGGTGTGGAACCCTTGTACCGGTCAAACCAAGTGGATCAAATCCAATAGACGAGAGTATTTTCTAGGATACGAAAACAAGAACGGATCTTGCCATAACTACAAAATCTTGAGCTTTGGCTCTTTTTTGGACGACAGCGACGCTTGGTCGCTAAGTTTGAAATCTATGAGTTTAACTCTGATTCATGGAGGGTTTTAGATGACGTCACTTATGACTGGTACCAGTGGTACATGTTATCTCGTGGTGTCTTTGAAGGGAGATATATACTTACTGGTTTGATGGATATAAAAAATACCATCTGGTTAGTTCCATAGTCATGTTTGATTTCACAACAGAGAAAGTTGGACGTATCTCTCCTCCTTTTCAGAGTCATGATGTTAATGAGACTGTGGTTCTATCAGTTATCAGAGAAGAGAAACTTGCGTTGTTGAAGTTTGATAAAAATTCATCAGAGATGAAGATATGGGTGACCAACACTAAAATTGATGAGGCCAAAGACTTGTCCTGGAGCGAGTTCTTAGTAGTGGATTTCGGTAAACTTATGATACAAGATATGCTGAGAGTGGTCAGTTTCTTGGTGGACGAGGAGAATAAAATGGTCGTGTGTTGTGATTTGTGATTCAATCTTCTTCTTTTGCTTCTCCGGATCTTTTTCGTCTTCTACGGAGGATTCTTCGCTTTTAGGTTTTTCAGTAAGAACATCCTTCAAGCCTTGGATGCTCAGATGTGCGAACATCCTTCTCCTCCAGAGACCGAAGTCTCCTTCGCCATCGAACGAAACGATAACAGATCGAGGCCCAGACATCTCAGATCTATTCGAATCTTTCTCTACAACCTGGAGCTCTGATACCAATTTGTGAAACTAATTGCTTTCTTGATTAACCTCATAACACTCGAATGATCTAATCGCTCAAAGAATGAGAAAGACTTGAAAGTAAGAACACACACGATTTAACGAGTTCGGGGCGTTAACTAGCACCCTACGTCTCGCCGGCGATAACCTCACCGGAATCCACTAGATCTCAACTCAATCCGAGCTTCGAGCTACAACAATGTCACTCTCTCTGTTTACAAGATTTTCTCTCTCTAGATCCGTAACAGAATGAATCGAATACAAGAGGAAAAGGAAGGGTCAAAGATATTTAAGTCGCATCATGCGACTGTTACAGGTTCACACGAGCCACACATGTGACCAATGAGAGAGTAGCACCTAGTGGATTAAACCATACCGGATTCGATCTTCGAATCCTCGATTATCTGAGCTAACCAGCTCACTGAAGACACTCTGCTTCACCGAGTCTTTCTTGGACTTAGCCATTGCTGGCTTAATGATCTTGGCTGCTACTTCTACATTGCGATGACCATTGTGTATACACTGTGAAATCTCAGTCAACTTCGGTGTCCAAATTGCATCGATCAGATACTTCTCTGCTTCGGAGAGACGTGAAACCCTAGAGGGATGGAGAAGCGTGTAGTCCAAGTCAAGTACAAGATGGAACGCTACTTCTCGTTGAGACAATGGATTTGCATTTGGGTATAAATATTCTCTCGACTTTGTGCTAAATCCTCTTTGTAACAATTGACTATTATGCCCTCAATACTTATTTATTTGTCCATGAGACTATGCCGTATTAGCGGCTCCTCTGATATATTATATTAATTGATTATTATACCCTCCCTCTCTATTTATATACCAATTGCGAGTATTAAAAGTTAAACCCCTAATTTCTATTAGCTTTCTTCCAAGAGAAAGAAACAATGATGATTTTCGATCTTCCACATGATTTAGAATCGGAAATACTAGGGTTCCGGCCAACTCTCTAAGCAAACTACGATCTACTTGCAAAAGATGGTAAGCGTTATTCAAAGATCCGAGATTCATCAAAAATTGGGGTACGCAAGTGATCTTAAAGAAAGATTATGGGGTCTATTCAGGTAGCATCAGTCTCCATGGAATCCACAAAAGCTTTGATCCATCCTTTGAGGTTACAGGTAAACTTAATAGTCTAAAGGATTCAAAACGTGTCGAAATATATAAAATATTCCACTGCGACGGTTTATTATTGTGCACCACCAATGATTATAGATTCGTGCTGTGGAACCCTTGTACTGGTCAAACCAGGTGGATCAAAACTTCCACAGTGCACCATACGTGTTTTCTAGGATACGAAAACAGGAACAGATCTTGCCATAGCTACAAAATCTTGAGCTTTGGAGCTATTTTTGACGACCAGCTAAGCATGGTTTCTAAAGTTGAAATCTATGAGTTTAACTCTGATTCATGGAGGGTTCTTGACGGCATCACTTATAGCCCGTACGAGATGTTCCATTTATATTGTGGTGTGTCTTTGAAGGGAAATACTTACTGGTTCGATGGATATAAAAAATACCATCCGGTTAGTTCCTTAGTCATGTTTGATTTCACAACAGAGAGACTTGGACATATCTCTCTTCCTTTTCAGACTGATGAACTTACTGAGGCTCTGAATCTATCAGTTGTCAGAGAAGAGAAACTCGCCTTGTTGAGGTTTGATATAGATTCATCGATCAGAGATGAAGATATGGGTGACCAACACTAAGACTGATGAGGCCAAAGACTTGTCGTGGAGCTATTTCTTAGTAGTGGATTTCAGTAAATTAATGATACAAGGTGGTCTGAAGAGAATTGTCAGTTTCTTAGTGGACGAGGAGAATAAAATGGTTGTGTGTTGTGATGCAGACGTAGACGATGAAGAGAGGATCTGCAGAATTTATATTGTTGGTGAGAATATGCATAAAGAAGTTTATAAAGAGAGTAGAAAGATATCACCATGGTCTGATGATTGGCCACTTCTCCTCAGTTATGTTCCAAGTTTGGTTAACATTGATTCAGCAACTTGAGGCAAAAGCAAAAGGTGATTAGTCGATGTAACTTACATCATTGCTATGTTTCTAATTTCTCGTACATTTAGTCATTTTTGCTAAGTACACAAGAAAAATATGATTTTAAGTATCTTAAATTGCTGAAACAGCCGTTTTATTCTGAAATAAGCAAACCCTAAATTACTGGACCCAAGCCTTATACACGAGAGGTTATGTGATGAATGATTGTTGGAACTTAACCGAAGTAGGCCAAAGACAAAACAAACAAGTTCTTCATTAAGAAATCAACATTTCAGCTTTAAACCCCCCCAAAAAAAGAAAAAAAAAAAGAATGAAAGAATAATGTTCAACCCAACATCCTCAATCTTAATATCAAGATCACAACTTCTAAAGCAGAAACCAAAGAAAAACAATTTTAAATGCATCATACTTATATCGTAGTAGTTTCAATTAGAGTAAGCCAATTTCCTCAAATCTTTACAGTTAAAAAAAAAAAAGAATCAAAAAAAAAATCTGCAATTTCTCCCCTCATGGTTTAAAGAGAAGGTCCACCATAACCTTGACCGGTTCTTTTAATCTTCCCCATCTCCATTTCGCGTGTGGTTTGGCCCTCGCTGCTCGAGCCGGACGGGTACAGTCCATAGTCACTGGTTGGGTTACTGTACTCGCCGGTCGTGTTGTACTCTTGAGTCCCAAGTGCCATTTTCCTAAACTTCTTCATGTCCTCAGTGTATTGGCTCGAGTCATAATCAGTGCTTCCTCCATATGAGCTGTACACATTGCTCTGACCCGGTCTCATCCCTTCGTTCAAATCTGACAGCGATACGTTTCCTTCTAACGCACGCACAATCTGCTCGTTTTTAACACCAAATCACTCACTCCATTAGCATTATTAACATATTAAATGACTATTAGAAACAACAACAAAATGTGCAGCTAAGAAACTATGTTTCACAATGTTCGGATAAGTAACACTTTTATTCAACCGGTGTTGTTTCAATAGTAATATATGCAGTAAAAAGTAGAGCTACACATAAAAACCGAACCGAACCAAAATTCCTCACGGAAACAAAACCAAATTTTCGTTAAAAACCGGACCAAAACCAATCTGCAACTGAAGTTAGAGCAGCTGAAACGACCCAAATAACCCAGAATTCTTTACAGAATCGTGTTCTTAACTAAAAATAGGTTTAATTTATACACAATGTAGATAATATAATTAAAGTTTATTTAATCCGAACCCATACCAAACTGAATTTTCATTTAGTTCTAGTTAGCTATACATACTTCGAAACCGAATAACAAATGCATAATTGGGTCAAATTAAGTTACCTGGCTCATGCGAGGTCTGCGGCGAGCTGAATGACGAACGCAAGCCGCAGCACAAGCAACCATGCGAGCCATCTCCTCTCTGTCATACTCATTCTTCATCTTTGTATCAGCCAAACCCTCAAAGTCTCCTTCCTCAGATGCTCGGTTAAGCAACGGTCGTGCCTGTTTTACATTATCCACACAGAGCATTTGATTGATTCAACAGTCAAATTGTGAAAAATCATGTGAAGTTTAGATTATTTGCAGTCATAGTAAGTACCCAGTCAACTAAGCTGTCATCAACATAGGCATTGTTTGCATCAACAGGACGACGTCCGGTTATTAGCTCCAAAAGTACAACTCCAAATGAGAAAACGTCAGACTTTTCAGATAGCTTTCCGCTAGCAGCGTATTCTGGAGCCAAATACCTTCAATCCAAAACCAAAAAAGTTTCAGAATTTGTAAGAAAAGGATCCACAGAAACTTTACAAATGTACATATTTAGGTTCAAGATTATCTTTACCCAAAGGTTCCCATCACGCGTGTAGATACATGAGTGTTGGTATCAGAAGCACTCTTGGCAAGACCAAAATCAGCAACCTGAAAGATATAGAATAGCTTCAGTGACACAAATTACAACAACAAAAAAAACCACAAACATATCGAATAAAAGATAAATCATACCTTAGCTTCAAACTTGAAATCCATCAGTATATTTGACGCCTTGATATCACGGTGAATGATTTTCGGATTGCCTGAAAACACGAGTGCCGCATAAACAAACACATACTCTATTTATCAAACATCTATACATAAAATTTTCAGATTTTAGACTTACAATCTTCATGAAGATACGAAAGTCCTTTGGCAGATCCAAGAGCAATCTTCAATCTCGTGCTCCATTCCATTGTAGGCCGTCCTTTCCCTATAACAAATTCAATTCCCAAAAAAAAACCCATCACTAATTGGTACAACAAAGCAATGTAACAAAGCACATTCTGCCACAACAAAGAGTTAAGTTTTTTGTCTAACCATGGAGGTGAAACTCGAGATTGTTGTTAGGAACAAACTCATAGACAAGCAATCTTTGAACACCGGCGATGCAATATCCAACAAGAGACACTAAATGCTTGTGATGAACTCGACTAATGATCTCAACCTCTGCCTGAAACTCTCTCTCTCCCTGACCACTCCCAGCTTTCAACTGTTTCACAGCAACTTCTTTCCCACTAGGCAATATACCTTTGTGCACGTAACCGAACCCGCCTTGTCCTAACAAATTGGCCTCAGAGAAGCCATTGGTGGCTCTTGCTAGCTCCTCGTAAGTGAATGTGCTTTTGGAGAAGCCTAAGACAAGCCCTGGAGATGGTGGAGGAAGAATTGGAAGATCCGAGTACTCGGAACCGCCGCTGCTGCTCATGAAAGGTGGTGGTGGAGGCGGCGGAGGCGGTGGAGAGGGAGGCTTTGGTGGTGGCGGAAGTGACGTCACAACGTGATCTGACGGTCGTGATGCGTTTTGTTGCTGCCAGTATTGCTGCTGTCCACCGTAAGGTGCTCCGGCTGAGAAAACAGAGGAACATCAAATCTCAAAATCTCAAAAATTTGAAAATTTCTAAACAAGTAAACATCTTTTCCACAAAAAGCAAATTAGCAAATCTGAAATTGGAGAATTAGCATGCCAAAAAAAATATTTAAAAACTTAATTTTTGGGTAATTACAGAAATGAGGAACAATTTGGTTCAAGATTCGATTTTGATTTGGTTCAAGATTCAATTTTTGAGATCTTAGTTGTTTACCTTTGTGACCAGGAGGAGGAGGAGGAGCATAGTACGCAGCTTCGTTATCGTCTCTTCGTCGTTTCTTCTTACAAAGGAGACAAATCAGAGTCAGTACAACAAGCACAGCGACTCCTCCGATGGCGATTCCAACCACAACTCCTGTTGATAATCCGCCGGAAGAGGAAGACGGCGGCGAAGAGTTTGATGGAGTTCGAGGAGGTCCTCCTCCGCTCGAGGGATTAGATGGTGGTCCCGAGGTTGGAGATGGAGGGCTTCGAGTGGTGGATCCAGGAGGAGTTGGAGTGGTGGGAGACGGCGGAGATGGGGTGTCTGGTGCGGAGGGAGACGGCAGAGGAGGAGGAGTTGAAGATCCCGGAGGTGTTGGAGACGGAGGAGGAAGAGAAGGAGGCAAGGGAGAAGACGGAGGAGGAGATGTCGAATTAGTTGATGGCGGCGGAGGAGAGGAAGGAGTGGTGGTGGGAGGAGGAGAGGAGGCTGGAGGAGGAGTTGTTGTGGTGGAGTTGGTGGGAGGAGACGGAGGAGATGGCGACGGAGTAGTCCCCGGAGACGGCGCCGAGGACATTTTTGCTTCGATCTAATCAAAAGGTGATGAGAGAGGAAGAAGAGAATGGAGAATGTTGAAGTAAAAAGCAGGAGAAGGGAGGAGTGATCTGGTGCCACCGAGACTAGAGTTATGAGTTTTGTTTCGGAATATGGACAATGGAGCTGTTTTGGGGTCCCACACGATTCCTCCGCGTCATTTTTTTTGTTTTTACGTTATTTCTTTCTTTCTTTGTTTCTTTTTTTAACGCCCGCGTAGTTTTTTGGACAAATTTTTTGTTTGGACTACCTTCTCAATTTGGAAACTAAAAAATAATTATTTTCATTTGAAAGTCAGATTAAAATATAACTATTTTTTCTTATTTAACCAACAAAATTCTCTAACTGAATTTCACATGTTTATATATTTTTGGTAGTTGTGTAAACGAAATTTAAAATACTAAAAGCTTTAAATATATAAATATATATATATATATTTTTTTTTTCAACAGAAGAGACATCTAGACAGTTTAGAGATCCAAACCGGTGCATCGAATTTACATACGAAATATCAGTAGGATAGACTCGAGCACTCCGTGCTAGTTTGTCCGCCACTGTATTCTTTGCTCGTGGGATGAGAGAGATAGAGAAGAAAGAGAAAACCTCCTTACTTCTCTCGAATTTCTCCAGATGTAGAGAGAAAACATGTCATTCCTTTGGTGCCGACACCATTTTCACAAGCTCGGAACAATCTGTTGCAAACCTTATCGTCGTCTTCTGTGTAGCAATCATACAATGTATTGCCCAAATAAGTGCTTATAACTATGTGTGTAAAGGCGATAGACTTTTCCGAAGATTTTTGCTCCTAAAAGCGTTCCTTCACCCCCTTCTTGTTTATAGTGCCAACCTAGTCCCGAGTTAGCATCAGTCTCCATTCAAAAACCATATACAAAACACCAAGAGCCTTCAAATTCTGGATAAGTCCCGGTGGAAACCGTATTATGGGAATTCACATTTTGATCGATAGATTGTGCTGAATTCCATATAGTTGCCTCAGACTCCGTAATCTTTAGGATCCCCTGCGGTGTTCTATCCACATTTGAGAAAACCTTATCATTTCTTTCTTTCCAAATATACCATATTAACCAAGGAAAGATCCGAGACTGGGCATCTTGTGGTATTCGCTAGAAAAGATAATCAAAATTCAAGAAAACCGATGAAGTTTGGAATCCTTCTAGAGGCGAAGGTATTGGTGTGATACCAAGTTTGTAGAGCCGGAGGGCACTCAAACAGGGCATGATTTATTGTTTCCCCTTCTATTCCGCAATGCGCACACTGTGTATCACAATTAATTCCTCTGGTTTGCAAATTTGCCGAAACCGAGAGACATCTTGATATGGCTTGCCAAATAAAATGTCGTAATTTCGGCGGACATTTTAGCTTCCATACATGTGCATGTAATTTAGTTACATCAAGGCCATAATATTGAAGTTTCTCACCCGATGGGAATTCTTGTTCTATACGATAGCCTGATCTTACAGTGTATCTCTCCATTTTTGTAAAGTGTCATCCTAAAATATCCGGCCTATAATTGCTACTTATTTGCATGTAATTTTAAATGTAATGCTATAAATATAGTTTCAACCGAATAAATATCTATTATCTTATTAAAAAAAAGAGAGATAAAAAAAACCCAAAATTATTAAGTATTATGGCTATGGTATTTGAAAAAATGTCATTTTCAAGTGATAATTACGAATCTAATTTGTGTGCTAGATTTTAGAGTAATTGCAATATCTAGCCTCATATAATATGAAAATTAGTTCTCTCTCTTCGACACTATTACAAGTTTCTGTTCACAAACGAAATGTCTAAAAAACCTCTACTCTCTCTTCTCCCTCTTCTCTCTCCGACAAACATTTGTTTTTGTATTCTCTCTCTTCTTATCTCTTTGCTCACTTATTTCTCTTTTCAACCTCCTCTATCACCGGCGAAATCTGCTGATTTGTTTTAAGGACCATCGCTGCTTTTTTTTTCCAGATGAAACTCATTTTTACATGATTTCCCATCACTTTTGGACTTTGATCTCCATAGCTCTCAAGCTCCACTGCGTAGCGAGTCGACGAAGATGAAGAAGAGACATCTACGATGCTCGATCGAAGATGATTGAGTACAAACCGGAAATATTGAATTGGGTTAACCTGATTGGACCCCGTCTTCGAGTTTCGGTGATGTGTTGCCGGAGAATATTTTGGAATACATCCCTGATTAGCCGTTCTTCAGCTCGGAAACAAAAAGTTAGTGGCTTTCTCGTTTTCCTCACAATGGGTTATTCTAATTTAACGAGAAAATTGAAGAATTTCTTACTTTCGTGTTGTAATTTGATTTGAATTATGAATTTTATGGGTTTAGACGGTAAACACGGCGACAGTGGTGACGGCGGTGACAATGGTGACGATAACACCGGCGGATGATGGTGATGGTGCTGGTGAGAGAGTAACAGTGTTGGTGGTAGTGATCGTGTTGGTGACGGTTGTGGCGACGATGGTCATTGTGGTTTTGTTCAACAATAGTTTCTCCTTTTCTTATTTGTCTAAGAGAAGCTAACTCGGTGGAGCGTACTCTCGATTATCCACCGATTTTTGTCCAACGAAACACACATCCGCCCGACTCACGATTTGTAAGGTAAAAGTAGAATCAATTTCTGGATTTCATTTTCTTACTCCGATAGCGTCTGAAATTAAACTCCGGTTTTTATTTTTTTATGGGTACGATTCGCCGATGTCTCGTTTCTTCATTTGCTCTTCAGATGACAGATCTAGAGCTCCCCAAACGATTGCTCGCCGCCGGTCAAGAGCCCAACGGAGTCAGAGTAAATCTGTACTATAAGATGTCGCTTATACATCAATTTTCATATTATCAGTCTTTTTGCGGATAACAATGTTCTTTCTTCTCTCCTCGGATAACTCTATTTAGTTATGTTTATGTTAACTTCTATCTTGACTAGTTTTGTATGTTATGCAGAATTTTGTTTTGTTTTTTTTTTCTGGATCTCCCCAGTTATCTAATTTTATTGTCACATATCCTCATCGCATTCTCCTAGATAAATTTGTTATCCACACATTTGCGACATATAAATGTTATCCTTCCTCGTAATATAGTTATCCTAATTTCGTTATTTGGACAATATGGTTTAAACATCTGGGTAACAATGTTAGTTTTTTGGCAATTTAATAACACATTAAGGAATACTAAATGGTTTAGGGAGGGGGTTTGGGGGTTAAATGTGTAGGGTTTAGGGTTTAGGGTATAGGGATTAAGGGTTAAAGTTGGTTATCGTCCACATATTTATTAAACGCTTATCTCTCGATCTCATACTGTTATCCCAATATCTACTATATGGATAATAGAGTATCGAGATAAGGATAACATTGTTAGTTATTTTTGCTATTTAAGAAGACATTGGATTCAAGGAATACTATATGGTTTTGAGAGAGGGGTTTAGGGGTTAAATGTAGCTTTTAGTGTTTAGGATTTAGGGTTTTGGGTTTTGGGTCTATAATTTACCGTTTAAATCTGCATCTCGTTCACATATATATGTCATCCGCTTATGTTCCACCTCATACTGTTATCCGAATATCTATTATATGGATAATAGATATTCGGATAACAGTGTTATTTATTTTTAAATTGATAAACACATTTGATTTAAGGAATACTAGATGGTTTAGGGAGAGGTTTCAGGAGTAAAGGTTTAGGGTTGAGGTTAAGGGTTTAGGGTTTAGGGTTTAGGGTTTACTGTTTAGTGTTTATGGTTTAGGATTTAGGGTTTAGGGAGAGGTTTTGGGGGTGAAGGTTTAGGGTTGAGGTTTCATCAAAATACTATATGGTTTAGGGAGAGGTTTCAGGGGTAAAAGTTTAGGGTTGAGGTTAAGGGTTTAGGGTTTAGTGTTTTGGGTTTAGATCCGCAAATATTCCACATATATATGTTATCCGCATATTTTTTTCCCTCAAACAGTTATCCCAATATCTTTTATCTGGATAATAGTGACACAACAATCGGATAACCATATATGTTATCCGATTATATTTTTATCCACCTTATATTGTATTATCTGGATAACAGATATTGGTAACAATTATTGTTCTTACCTGGATCGTTCTATCACCAAAGAGATTTCTTGATTCTCGCAGCAAATTTTCCAAAAGTAGTAAAGTCTCTCGTTTAGTTTTCTTCTGCACAGCAAAGTAAATGCTGCTTTAATATAGGCGGCAAGATATTAGGGTTATGGATTTGAGTTCTTTATCCAATATGTTTAATCCAATCTTATCCACATAATTTTATTTATTATTATATGCTCTATAGGTAAATCTTGGGAGATCAATTCCGTGCCGGCAAAGCAGAAACAATATCCCCAACATTAAATGTTTTGTCTTTCGCTTTCCAGTTTTTCGTTTGGTTTGAGTTATAAAGTCATTTTGGTCAGAATCAACAAAATTCTTTTTACAAAACTAATATGAAATCATGACACTCCAAATCCTTAATTTCTCTTTTATTACACGCCATATATTTAACTCACCCAAACCATATATTTAACTCACCCAAACTATTCATATTATTTTGCCACTTTTGGTTTAGTGAGACTTTTAGTTATAATATATCATCGTCAAAAATAAATGGTAAAAGACGAAATGTTGCCATCTTGGCCTTTGTCGTAACTCGTACGTAGGACTAGCTTCTAGCCAAAAGTCCGGAAGAATATGTTTACTCCTTGATGGCAAAAAAAAAAAAAAGGTTTTATACATGTTTTTTCTCCAAAAAAAAATGTTGGGTAATTCGGGAGAATATGTGCATAATTTGCAACATATTACCATTCCTTAATTTTTCTTTTAAATATCACTATTTTATATACAAATTTACCAATTTACCTTCATAATTAGTTGACAGAGTTTAATTAAAATAAATTCAAAAGTATAAAATTAAAAAAAAGTAATGACGATTCAAGAAAAAAACTCACATTTCTGTCTCCCACATCGTAAAAGTTTTTTAAACATTATTATTTTCCGAAAAGCGGTTTGCATAATGGTCCTTCAGAAATAGTATCTTGACTGACCCCCTACGCATAAATTTTTTTAGTGAAATTTCTATTCATTAACATGTCAATAATATCATCGTAAAAAAAAATTGTTGGAAAGATATTAAATGTTGTATACATCTGTTTTCTCCGAAAACCATTCAGTCACTAAAAAGGTTTTCTTTACCGAATTACTTTTTGTATAACTAAAGTTCCTAGATTGAGTTAAGGAATTAAATAAATTCTAAATGTACTTTTACTCTTAAGAAATTTCTTAAGAAATTCAATAAATTGACCTTTGCCAAATGGGATGTGGACTAAAATTGGAATTTTTCTGAATTCCTTTTGGAATTTTGCCAAAAGGAATTAAATAAATTCTAAATGTACTTTTACTCTTAAGGAATTCCTTAACTCAATAAATTCTTTAATTCAATAAGTAAATGAGTAGTTAACTATTTTGTGCGATAGTTCATGTACATGTGTGTGAATGTAGTTGACTATTTGTTTCAGTGGTGTTTACTAAATGAGTAGATAATTACTTTGTGCGATAGTTCTTGTACATGTGTGTGAATGTAGCTGACTATTTGTTTCAGTGGTGTTTACTAAATGAATAGTTAACTATTTTGTGTGATAGTTCATGTACATGTGTGTGAGTGTAGTTGACTATTTGTTTCAGTGGTGTTTACTAAATGTAGAAAGAGAAAATGTTGCAGTTTTTGCAGACCTATGTGCAAGAGTCTTTTCGACATTTTCCTATCCTTTGGACGGTTGACTACTGTTATTTTCTCAATTGACTGTCTTTCTATGGTATATGACTAATTTTTTGGTTCAAACATAATATTCATGCAATTCACCCAAAAAAGTAACATGAAACCGTAATTATTTTCGGAAAAATGAATATATGTGTTAAAGTGTAAATAAAGGATATGATGTAGATGTATTCGTCTGGAAAAATATTTTACAAATGCAACAAATTAGTTAAAAATCTTTTGGTTTAAGGAGATATATAGACGAAATGCTCAACATTGACTGGTTTTAGAAAATGCTAATTTTTGTATGTAAAATATATAAGATTGCATTAGAGGAAACTGCGTAATATTAGAGGTAAATTGGTAAATATAAGATTGCATTATAGGAGAATGCGTAATATCAATTTTTGTATGTGTGTCAATAGTTGCGATTCTTCTTGCTACCAAAGCAAAGGAAACAGCTGGAGTGCACTAAGCACAACAAATTCAAGGCCACCTATTACGTTGAGTCGCTGACGTTTCCCCTAATTTATTATTGTTATTATCATAAATCAATTTTACTCCAAAATAATCCATTTTAAAAAGTGAAACTTGACGATAAATAAATATTGGTGTTAATCAAATTCGATTAAGGTTCTTAATAACACGTCAATTATATATGGGAGTCAAGTCTCCAGATTTCCAGATGATGACTTTGCTCTTTAAATAACATTAAATAAGTATCAAATTATTCATTTTTGTTTCCGGTCAATGGCTTATCATTTGATTTATGAAATTTCCCTTTAATATATAACACACGACACGCGCCGAATCTAAGATACAAACATTCAACGCGGCGTAATTACGATGCTAATTTGTCAACTTCGGTTTGGTGATTTTTGTCATATTGGTTCCACTCCCTATTGATTAAACAAATACAAGATATATTTTGGCTTGAATATAGTAAACCGATTTTATTTTATCAAACACAAAAATTCAAACGAAGTTATAGACAATTCGTAAGAAAACCCCCTAGATTTTGATCTAACACAATGATCACACTTCCAACTAAATCAAATCCAATGAAAAATGCTAAAACAATACCGTCTTAAACTATCGTTTTAATAAAACAACATGTTTGAATTCTATGTAGAAGCACAATGCATAAATCGAATGAACACACTACATAACTTCTTGGTTCAAACCACATCCAAAAACCAGAATCTGAAAAACACTACTACATAACAAGTCTTGTAGAACCATGAAGGAGTCATCAAAAACAAACCCGACTCCCCATGAACCGAAACACTCTGAAGCCACAAACCCAAAAGAAAAATCAAACACACACTCCCCCTGAAATTCAGAAACTCAGAACCTGAAATTCAGAAATCTCAATTGTGCAGCTTGCTTTTCTCCCCTGTATGGAAGCACAGCTAAGCTAAAAACACCTCAGTTTCTATTACCAGTTATGGCATCTAGTTTGCACAGCATAGAAGCAGCCATTTTGGGCAAAAAACATAGGTAAGGTAAGAGAAGCCCAAGTAGCAGAATCATTCCCAGTCAGCATGTGGGCCACAACATCTATATCTAAGATATCATCATCATTGGGCTATGTTGCATCAGAAAGCCCATAAGCTTCATTGATCAAAAAAGGACTAAAGTCATAGTAATGTCCACTAATCATAACCGATAAGGAGTGATAGTGATCCTTCGTTAGGGGCAGTAGAGAGTAAAATTCCCAAATTACAGCAGGAATAAACTTGCTTAAACCTGTCACAGTAGATTTCAACCCAGCATCATCAATCACAGTCTTAAATTGAAACCTATCAGCCTCCCAAAACTTAACCTCTCGTTCGATCAACAATTTCTTTCCTTCGAAAATCTGGTACCTTTTGTGAGCTGCAGATTCCTTTTCCCAGATCGGCGTCTTTGCTGGGGCATTCTTAACGGCGGTCTTTGATTTCTTCCGACAGGTCTGAGACACTTTCTCCCTTTTTACCAGAACTCGTTTTCTAGATTGACGAGCTGAGCCTTCGTCGATTCTTTTTCCAGATGATGCATTCTCATATACTTTTTCTTCTTCTTCCGAAACGAAGCCCTCCTCTCGATTTGTCTCATCCTGAGCTTCTACACCAGCTACCAATGTTTCGACAATAGCAACGAGCGGAGATGGAGATGTCTTCGGATCTGATGATATCGGATTCTCGTCACCTCCCATCTTAGATGTATCCTTTTCAAACGAGGCATCCATTCCAAGGTTGAATCCGAATCAACAAGAGACGGCTTCTCCATTGTCGTGCTCCTTGTCGTAACCATGTGCTTCTTCTTCGGTTAGAATCAAAAATTCACCTCCTTTTTTTTGTTTTGTTTGTTGTGGCGGCAGTGATAAGGTTTGTGAAAAGCAATTTTTTTTTATACTTCCTATGAAATTGAATCCTATGTGCCCTAACCGAGCTGGTTAACCTCAATTCCTTCGTAACTGATCAACCCAAACCAATTTGGATAATTCTCAGCCCAAACCAAATCATGAAATCACCATCTCAAGTCAAGACCTGTTTAAAAAAAAACACGGTAATTTTTTTTTTTGGCTCAAATAGAGAATATTAGATTTCACAAATTCCCAGAGCAGTTCGTAAATTCACGAATTGACTGAAATCCAACGACTTTGTGAATAAGTTTCCTAACTACAACTCTTAGGGAAACATGTTCGATCACAACGTCCTTATTCTCGACCAGTTCTCGGATGAAATAGTGTATGATATCAATGTGTTTGGTTCTTGAGTGTTGAACTGGATTCTTGGAGATGTCTATAGCACTCTTGTTATCACACATTACTAACCGAGGTCCTGAACTCATTCCATAATCTTCAGCCATTTGTCTTATCCATAATAATTGAGTACAACAACTTCCCATAGCTATGTATTCAGCTTCTGTAGTAGATAGCGATACACAATTCTGTTTCTTACTATATGACATGAGATCAGATTGTTTCCCAAGAAAAAACATCTTCCACTTGTGCTCTTCATGTCGTCTATACAGTCTGCCCAGTCTGCATCACAATATCCAGCAAGATTGTTGTTGGTGTTTCGTGACTATTGAATCCCAAAATTCAAAGTCCCTTTGACGTATTTTAGGATTCTTTTGACAGCTTGTAGATGAGACTGTTTTGGCTTGGATTGATATCTTGCACACAATCCTACACTTAAGCACAAATTTGGTCTACTACATGTGAGATAAAGAAGACTTCCTATCATTCCTCTGTATAGCTTCTCATCCACTTCTTCTCTTGATTCGTCTTTAGACAGCTTTGTAGTAGTACTCATAGGAGTCCTTGCTGCTTTGCTTGTGTCAAGTCCAAATCTTTTAACCAAGTTTTTAGCATAAGTGCTCTGTGATACAGAAATTCCTTCGTCAGCTTGTGTAATCTCTAAGCCCAGAAAATACTTCAACTCTCCTACAAGACTCATTTCGAATTCACTCGTCATATTCTTAACCAACTGATCGACTAACTTCTAAGAAGTGCTTCCAAAGATGATATCATCAACATAAATCTGTACCAGCATAAGATCTTTGTTCTCCTCAAGAATGAACAAAGTTTTGTCTACACTTCTTCGTGTGAAACCATTTTCGATCAGAAATCCTATCAGTCTTTCATACCATGCTCTTGGAGCCTGCTTTAAACCATAAAGTGCTTTCTTTTACAAACATGCTCAAGGTGCTCTGGACTTTCAAACCCTTTAGGTTGTTCAACATATACTTCTTCTTGTAGGATTCCGTTCAGAAATGCACTCTTCACATTCATCTGATGTAGCTTAAACCCCATAATGCATACCATTCCCAATAGAAATCGTATGGACTCAAGACGTGCTACAGGAGCGAATGTCTCGTCAAAATCAATCCCTTCTTCTTGTGAATATCCCTGAGCAACTAGACGTGCTTTATTTCTCACAACTACTCCATTTTCATCGATTTTGTTTTTGAAGATCCATTTTGTGCCCACCACATTGACTCATGTAGGCCTTGGAATTAATTCCCAGACTTCACTTCTGACAAATTGCTCCAACTCCTCTTCCATTGCCAGAATCCAGAAATCATCAATAAGAGCTTCTTTATGATTCTTGGGTTCTATAATAGACACAAAACATGCAAAATGAACCATCTCTCGGAAGTTTAATTGAACACCTCTTGTCTTTCTTCAATCATGTATGTTTCCTATAACATCAGTTCAAGAATGATTTCTGTGAACTTGCATACTGCCATCCAGACTTGAGACAGAATTACCTTCTTCTTCTTTTATTTCTGAGAGATCTTTATCTTCTGTTACTCCACTAGATTTTGGACGTTTTTTAGCTCTATTTCTTGAATCTTCTTGGAAAACTTCAGTAGAAAAATCATCAAACACAACATTCACAGATTCAACTATAGTCTGAGTTCTTATGTTGTATACTCTATAAGCTATGTTGTTACCAGAATAACCCAATAAGATTCCTTCATCACTCCTTGCATCAAACTTACCTAACTGATCTTTGTCATTGATGATGTAGCATATGCATCCAAAAACATGAAAATAGCTTACTGTAGGCGTTTTTTTCTTCCATAACTCATATGGTGTCTGGTTTGTTCCTTTCCTGACATATACTATGTTTATAATGTAACAGGCTGTGTTAATAACTTCTGCCCAGAAACAAGTAGGGAATTTGCTACCATGAATCATGGCACGAGCCATCTCCTGTAATGTTTAGTTCTTCCTTTCCACAACACCATTTTGCTGGGGTGTTCGTGGAGCGGAGAACTGATGTATAATGCCTTGAAGATTACATAATTTAGTCATAGTTTCATTTTGAAATTCTCCGCCATGATCACTTTGCATCCTCTTGATGTTGGTGCCTCTTTCATTCATCAATTGAAGTGCCCAAATCCTGAAGCTCTCAACTGTTTCAGACTTCTCCCTAATGAATCTAACCCATGTGTATCTTGAGAAATCATCTACAAGTACGAACACATATCTTTTTCCTGCTACATTTTCTACTTGCATTGGGCCCATAAGATCCATGTGAATTAAATCCAACAAAGATTTTGATTGAACGTCTTGTACCTTTTTGTGTTGTACCTTGACTTGTTTTCCCATGTTACATCCACATACCAGTTTTCCCTCATCCTTTAGCTTAGGAACGCCTCTTATTACTTCATTCTTGACTAGTGTGGTTAAGTTTCTGATGTTCATATGTCCTAACTTCTGATGCCACAGCTGCAGATCATCCCTAGAATTGAAACATTTGTCTGACGATCTCCACATATAGCAGTTGTTTCCTGCTCGAACACCTCTTAGAATGATAAAACCTTTGTCATAAAGTGCATGACATTTAGTTCGTGTAGAGGTGACTGTTAAACCTTGATCATACAACTGTCTCACACTGATCATATGTGCCTTTAAGCCTTCTACAAAATACACGTTGATGAGCGATGGCTGATATGGACTTCTTGTAGTTCATTTGCCTTTAATTCCTCCTTTAACACCATCACCAAAAGTAACTTTTCCTTTTGATATCTCCACGAAGTCAGCTAGATATTCTCTTTTACCTGTCATATGCCTTGAACATTCAGTATCAAAATACCATTCAACTCCTATTTGTTCTTCTGTGGTAACCCATGCAGTTGTATTCTCATTACTATTATCTATGTCAGTGAAGTCTAATTCTTCTTCATCTTCATAATCAGTTTCTGACACAGGATCCATGAAGTTCCAGAAAGTCTCTTATGCCGTATCAAAATCTTCACAGACGTTGTTTGTCATAAAGACAGCGTTGCATCTAAGTTTATCCTCGTATCTTGGATAATATAAGTTTCCATATAAATCTCTGGATTTTACCCATATCTGATTTTTCCAGCCATTCCAGGTGAACTTTCTCTGACTCCATAATCTATTAATTCTTTCAAGAAATTTGAAACAATCTGCTTTGATATGCCCATATTTTCCACAGAAGTAGCAACCCGACTTTCTGTATTGCTGAGTTTGTGTTTGACGGGCAGATCTTTCATAGTTCTGTTCTCCTAGATCAATCCTCTTTCTTCGTTGGAACTGATGGTTTTCTTCATCCTGATATCTTCCTCCTTTGACAAAAACAGTTTTATCTCGATTAGAATACCCTTGATATCCCAAGCACGTAGGTGTTTTTTCTGTTCTTCCCATAGTCAAGATTTTGTCCAGTTGCTTTGTCCAAGAGTTCAACATTCGAACTTGTCTAAGCTTCTCATCCAGATCTGCCTGTAACTTGAGTACCTTATTTTTTTCTTCGTTCAGTTAAGCTCCTAGTCTCTCAATCACAGCTTTTAGATTGGATTTTTCTTTGATTAATGCCACATTTTCTTTTGTGATTTTACCAGAGTATCACAAATTTCTTTGTACTTAGGTTTCAGCTCAGCATCTCCTTCATCATCTGTTGATTCATACTCTGATTCTTCATCCTCCTTCTTTTCTGATGAATCAATTTTGACAAGACTGCTTTCATCTTCTAACTCATCGCTCTCACCAATGAAAGCTACGAAATTGCTCAGGTCTTCTTCACTTTCTTCATCCTCATATTCACTTTCCTCCATTCCTATTAATGAATGTTCTCCTTTAGGTTTTTGCTCATTCACACATTCCATCTGAGTATGACCGAGGCCTTTGCACCTAAAACATTTGAATTCCTTTCTCTTGGTTGTTGGACATTCAGTTTTCAAATGCACATACCCTTTACACTCGAAACACTGAAGATCTGATTTCCAGCTATTTTTCTCTTTCTCAGGAGGTTTAGTCACAATCCCAAGGCGTTTGTTCCCTTGATCTCTTCGAAGCCCACAAGTGAATTTCTTTACCAGGAGTGCTACTGTCTCTTCCAAATCGTTAGTACTCTCTTCTCCAACAGTAAACGCAATTCCTTTCACTTTCTTAGGTTCTTCTGCAGCTAACTCCATCTCATACGCTTCTATCATCCCAACAGCTTCGTCAAACCTCAGCGTATATGTATCCAAAGAGACTCTCATAGAGGTCTTTTGTACTGCAAATTTTGGTGGTAAACACCTTAGTAGCTTCTTTACCAATTTCTTGTCTTTGAACTTCTTACATAGAACCTTAGCTTCATTGGCAATTGAGCATAGCTTAGCACTGAATTCTTCCACAGATTCATTCTCGCCCATTCTCAAGTTTTCAAATCTCGATGCAAGCATGTCGAGACGACTTCTCTTAACGTTAGCAGTTTCTTCGTACACTCGTTGAAGGGTCTCCCAAGCAACTTTAGCAAATTTGCAACTTTGGATTAACTCAAATTGCTTTACTTCCACAAATTTGAAAATCTCACTTAAAGCTTTAGAGTTCCAATTTGCAAGAGTCTTGTCTTCCTCAGTCCATTATGACTTAGGTTTTGGAATATCTTTTCCATGTTTATCTTTCTTATTCGGTGGTTCCCAAACATCTTCCACGGCTGTCCAAGCATCTTCATCGATGCTCTTGATGTTCGCTGTCAACTTTAATTTTCACCAACCATATGTAGCTTTGTTCAGAACAGTCTCTGTTTCACAAGCACAACTTCTCTAGAGTTCTCCATCTCTTCCGCAGAATCTCACATGAATATAAGCAAGGTGACTTCTCTGATACCAATTGTAAATGTAAGAACTATAGAGATTGATGCGATAGATAAAGAAAACAGGTTTTTCTCAAAAACAATTTCACTAGATTATCTTTTTAATGGTAACTTACAAGTCTACCAGAAAACAAGAACTTACAAGTATCTCTAAGAAATCTAGCTCTCCTTAAGCTTGACCAAGACAAACAATGCTTGTAAGCTTAAATCGAATCTCTCTCTCAAATAAACTCTTAAAACCCTTATTGCCTTAGAAACTCCAATCTCTTTATCGCACAAAGTTTCTAAGCCAAACTAGTCCTATATTTATAGCGACTAACATACGATCTTTTCATAATCCTTTTCAAACTAGAAAAAGCTAATTTCCTTTTCTTATAAACGATGGTTTTGTAAACTTGGGCTTTGGCCCATTTTGATTCCATGTCAGTTTCCTTCTCCAAGTCAGCTTTCTGTAAATGTAATCCTTGTAACCTCTTCTCATCCTGTGATCGACTCCTGTGATGTCTGCATCTTCATACGTATCCACTCAAATGATCTAGCCAATCTATTTAAATGAATCATTGTCTAGAAAGCTCTCATTAGCACTAGGAATTCACAAGACACAATACGAATATATAAGGTATAAACCGTGATCTACAAAGGACTTGTATCTTAATCTTTCGATTGACCCTACAATCAATGATCCTAAGTACATGATGCAATACCTAACCAATCACGTCTAAGATAGCTAATCTTATAGAAACAATTCACATATTGTGAGTGAATAATAATCTCTGCTAAATATTATGGAATGGTGGCAAAGTCTTGGAAGTGTGAAGAACCTAATGAAATAAGATTTTTTTAGTTTGGAAAACGCCAAACTGAACGCATTTTTATTAACTAGAATCTGATAAGTTAATCGTTCACCGATTACAATCTATTTGGAATTATGCACCTCTACTAAGTAGATTTCCCCAACTCGATTCCTAGTTCTAAACCAACACTAACCTTTCAGCCTTTGTATTTTCTTTTTAGAGCTTCTAGGTTTATACAAGAACAACAACTTACGGCTCAAAAGTGTTAACATTTGCTTTGAGCCGTAACTCCTCTTTTATACTAGATTACCTGAAACCCTAAGGCTAAGATCTTCGAGTATCTCCTTGCATTTATCTTCTGCAAGTATTCACATGATTTCCTCTGGAGAATATATTTGTGTATCTCTTTAAAATCGTTTTTGGCAAGTTCTAACACATCAGCATTTCGCGCCTTAGTCAACTTCTTCCTCTTGATGCATTTTCTGATACGTCAGCTGGTTTCCCTTCAGAATATGCATCTTCGAGTTTCATATTGTTTATAATATATAAAGGAACATAATAACGATGTAAATTTGTTTTATTAGAGACTATAGGTGAATCTTGTAAATAGCAAAATGGAGTCTCTATTGGTGGTGGAGTGTGTCTTTGTGTGGACGGGATTAGTAGCGGACCTACGTTGTGGGTAGGGGGTCAATTGACCCCGGTTAAGTTTAGATATGAATTATTTTATATAGGATTGTTAAGTAAATTTTGGATTATTTTGATGACTTCTCCTTAGTTGACCCCGGTTACTCTCGGTTACTTTGGTTCAAAATCTTAATTTTCACCCACCATCTTCTTTTTCGGCTTAATTTTCCTTAATCATTTTTATTCATATATCGATAGATTCTTTAATTGTTTTTTTAACTAAATAAAACTATAAAACATAATAAAGTCTTATATCTCTCTAGTTTAGGAACCATAGTTTTATAGTTTCATCTTAAAAATTATTTATCTAATATTAAACTATTCCAAAATAACTTAGCTTTTAATATTAATATATTTAAAAATGAATATTTAATATTAAATAATATTAATATATTTAAAAATGAATATTTAATATTGAATTTGTATCCGGTAAAAATATTTTCTGGGTCCGCCACTGGATGGGATGCTTTGTGTGTGTGTCACGTGAGGAGGAGAGGAATGGGTGAGATAAGGAAAATGATCATATATTGCATAGTCATACAAAGATTTATTTACAGAAAAAAACAAGTTAAGTTTTTGTTTTTCAAAAATAAGCTTATTATCCGATTTCGCGGTGTAGTTAAAAAAATATACAACAATAGAAATTTTTTAATTAAATTTAGTATTTCGTAAATTTTATTAATAATAATTTAGTATATCTAGTATTTAACAGGTTTATATATTTTTTAAATAATAAATTTTATTTTAAAACATATAATAAATACCATTCAAAACCTACGTTAATTAATAACTGATACATATACATTTTTTCTTGAAATATGGGTCGAATTTCATTTATCTACATCAATCTCATTCTGAAATCATATGGCATGCTGATAAACTGTGTTTTTACCGGTTTCTAACCCTTCATTTGTGTCTTTTATCGAGTTAAAGTTTTTTTTTTAGAGTCTTTTAGTCTTTTATCGAGTCTTTTCATGTTTTAGGTGACTTGGGGAAAAAATGAACCGTTTTGGGTGAAAATGAGCATATGGAGATGCAGAATCATGCAGAGGCGTCAGAAGTTTGTCATTCGTTGAAGAACTTCCCACCAATGGATTGCACTCAAATTTTGATACAAGATAGAAGAATGAATTAGCTTTCATTTGAAAGTGGTTGAGGCCATTCCAACTGTGCGATCAAACGTTATGCCAGTTTTTGTGAAGACAGTCCAGTTTGGCGAGCAGAAGAAGCATGTGTAGAAGGGCATATCAGTAGCCATTTCGATCGATCGATCTAAAAAAAAGTTCAGAAAGAAATTCGATCGATCGATCCATACCCAGATCAACCGGTTTAGCGACACAGAAGAAAAGGAAATTTTGGTTTTCACTTATTTTGACCCGGTTTCGCCTGATTTCGACCCTGAACGACTGAAGACCTATTTATACCTATTTTTAGCCACTTTTTAGGCTACGCTTTATTTTTCATTAAGACTTTCGGAGTTTTTCTTTTGGAGACTTTGGGGAGACGAATCTCTGACTGCAAACTTTGAGAAGATTTATGAACCCCAGTTTATTTATTTTATTGGATTATGATTTCTTTTTCATCTCTTTTCTTGTCTACTTTGATTATGTCTGAGTAGATCCATAGTTAGGTTTTAGGGTTTCAAAAGAATTTCATGAATCGTTGAATCAGATTTTGTTATAATAGGGATCTATCTTCTAGTTCTTCATCTATCGTTGTTCTTAGTGCTGAAACTTGATTAGCTACCTAGTTTCTGATCTTAGGTTGCTTAACGCATCAAAAGTGTTTGTTTAAAAGCCTGAAAGAACTTAGATGAGCAAAACGTCTTTAACCAACGAAAGCTGATGTTAAAGCGTTTTGTGAACATATCAAACTTGATCTTAATGCATGTTTAGTTTCCTGAATTCAAACGACAGTTTAGAATCTCAAGTTATTAAACATAGTAATTAATACTATGACAGTAGGTTAATTATAAAACAGTGATTTGAGTTCTAGAACGTGCTTAATGATTTCCCTGTTTAATTCTCTGATTTTTGATTCTTGATTTCCAACGAATGCCCGAAGACCTAGCGTTTTTCTCTCTTGAATTTACATCGTTTTTAATTTGTCATTCTTAGATTTTAGAAGTTACAAACCATAAATCATTGCATTCGCCTTAGATTTACTTTCCTCATGCATTCTCGTAGTGTTTTCATTTGGTCTCTATGGATTTGATCCTTTCTATACTACTTTGTTTGCTGTGCTCTTGCAGTAGTTATTTATAGGGTTAAACTCTGAGTGTTTCAAGTTTTGGCGCCGTTGCCGAGGACCAATTGCGTTACCTACGAGTCTTGGACTAAAGTTCAGACTAAGACACTAAATTTTACTAACTTTTATTTTCTTCTTTTTGTTTCTTATAGTTGATGGCCATGGACTACAAAGATTGGCCACAAGAAGAGGATGCCACATTTAATGAATACATTCAAGATAAGCCATACGTGGAGCCACCATTTGATGAAAGTGTACTCACACCGGAACAAAAAGTGCAGTTTGATGAGCTTTGCAAAGAAAACCCAACAATGAAAAGGAGTAGCCTAGCAGCTATGATCCGGTTAAACCTTATCTCAGATCGGGCTGAACTTAAAGGAAGGGAGCCCACAATGTCTGAGATAATGGTAGCTCATGCACTTGAAGAGGTAATATAGCTCATGCACTTGAAGAGGTAATATATTGGGTTCCACCATGCCAACTAGAAGGTATTTTTGACTTAACCTTTGAAATCTATGATTATGAGGATAGTCACTTGCCCTGCATTGAAGATGTAGCTTCTAGTTCGCATACTCCCATGCTCATTAATGAATGCTATCATTTAATATGTGAGTCTCAAAGACTAGATACCTTAAGAGTAGAAAAACTTGCTAGAGATTATCATGAAGTATGTTTTGATATTTATTATCTATGTGCTTTGAATGTTCATGATCTCGAGTTTAAGCTTTCAATGCCTGAGGAATCTAGATCTCTTCTTGAAAAATCTTACCTAGGGGATGTGCTTGATGTAGATAAGATCTTGAATGAGATAGAGAACCCTAAGGTTGAGATGGATTCTAGGAAAGAGGATACTGTGTTTTACATGATTGATGGAGATGAAGTTGACTATTTTGTGATTAACTCGTTTAAACCAGAAGTTGACTTTATTTTTCCATCAAATGCATTTGATCCTCATGAGCATCTCACCATCAAGGAAAATTCCAAGATATATGCTACATTCGTAGTAACATCTCTTGATGTGAGTTTTGTCTCTTTGCCCTGGATAGTTGCGTGCCATGTTGCGCATTTTGTTTCTTTTCCTAACAGGAGAAGAACCAAAGGTGCATTGGCCCAACCTTTTGATTATCATGATTAACATCTGAGACCGAAGTCAAGTTAACGACTTTAAACAAGCGCTTGGTGGGAGGCAACCCACCGATAAGTTTTCTTTTCTTTTATTTTATTTTTCTGGAGTCTGTTTTGCCTTCCTCTTGATTTATTTTCACACCAAGACGGTGTGAAGTAAGTCTGGGGGAGGGTCTTTGTCGTTACTAACGATGTTTTTTTTTTTTCTTTTGTTTTCTCTTGAGTCATTTTGGTGTTTTTCTTGAGTCGTTTTATTGAGTCAAAAATTTGTTGGAGATGATGATCATGATTTCTTGTTCTGATTTTTCATCTAAGTGTCCATTGTTGCAGAGTTAGCTTCAGATCAGAATAATAAAAAATCTAAAGGCTGACCAGTTAATCAGAGGCATCCATGTTTCCAGAATAATTCAAAAAGTTTGAAATAGTTTTTGAGCTCTTCCTTTTATCTCATCGCTGTGATTGGTGTCTTCAGAGATTGACTCCTCATTCGTATCTGACAAAGGCAACATGTGTGAAAGTATGGTACTCCTCTCCCTTGTTTTAAGTAAAGCAGAAAAGATGAAATGATTTTCTTCTAGGTAAAAGGTTAGGAAAATTTCCATCGATCCCATTATTTTACTTCAAAAGAAATGATCACACCAAGGTTGGAAGCGAGGTTTAGGAAAATTTCCAAAGATACCATTATTTTCTTACAACTTTGAATAAAAACAAAAGAAAATGAGAAAAAAATAAGTCTAGGGGAGGGAAATAGTACCAAAGGTTGTGTGGTTGGCTTGTCATGATATCGAAAGGGAAATAGTCTAGAAGGTTCTTGACACTATGATCTTTTGGTGAGACCCACCAATGATAGCTTTGGATATTTCTGTGAAATGATGAGTTGAATCTGGGAGGCTGCGATGCTTGCAGAGAAGTATATAGCGGTTCGATCTGGAGCTGGTTTGGCAATATGTGGATTACTAAGTTGGAGGATCACTGCAGTGTTCTAAAAAAAAGGTGAGACTCCGCGTTTTCAAACTTCTTCCTTGTTCTTGGTTTTATGTTTGCTTGAGGGCAAGCAAAAGACTAAGTCTAGGGGAGTTGATAAACTGTGTTTTTACCGGTTTTAACCCTTATTTTTGTGTCTTTTATCAAGTCAAAGTTTGTTTTTAGATTCTTTTAGTCTTTTATCGAGTCTTTTCAGGTTTTAGGTGACTTGGGGAGAAAATGAGCCGTTTTCGGTGAAAATGAGCATATGGAGATGCAGAATCATGTAGAGGCGTCAGAATTTTGGCATTCGTTGAAAAACTTCCCACTGATGGATTGCACTCAAATTTTGATACAAGATAGAGGAATGAATTAGCTTTCATTTGAAAGTGGTTTGAGGCTATTCCAACTGTGCGATCAAACGTTATGCCAGTTTTCGTGAAGATAGTCCAGTCTGGCGAGCAGAAGAAGCATGTGCAGAAGGGCATATCAATAGCCATTTCGATTGATCAATCCTTTTCTTGAAAATTTACATAAAGAAATTTGATCGATCGATCCAATTTAGGATCGATCGATCCATACCCAGATCGACCGGTTTAGCGACGCAGAAGAAAAGGAAATTTCGGTTTTCACTTATTTTGACCCGGTTTCGCCTGATTTCGACCCTGAACGACTGAAGACCTATTTATACCTATTTTTAGCCACTTTTTAGGCTACGCTTTATTTTTCATTGAGACTTTCGGAGTTTTTCTTTTTGAGACTTTGGGGAGACGAATCTCTGACTCTGCAAACTTTGAGAAGATTTTTGAACCCCAGTTTATTTATTTTATTGGATTATGATTTCTTTTTCATCTCTTTGCTTGTCTACTTTGATTATGTCTGAGTAGATCTATAGTTAGGTTTTAGGGTTTCAAAGGAATTTCATGAATCGTTAAATCAGATTTTGTTAGAATAGGGATCTATCTTCTAGTTCTTCATCTATCGTTGTTCTTAGTGCTGAAACTTGATTAGCTACCTAGTTTCTGATCTTAGGTTTTTTAACGCATCAAAAGTGTTTGTTTAAAAGCCTGAAAGAACTTAGATGAGCAAAACGTCTTTAACCAACGAAAGCTGATGTTAAGGCGTTTTGTGAACATATCAAACTCGATCTTAATGCATATTTAGTTTCCTGAATTCAAACGACAGTTTAGAATCTCAAGTTATTAAACATAGTAATTAATACTACGACAGTAGGTTAATTATAAACAGTGATTAATTCTAGAACGTGCTTAATGATTTCCTTGTTTAATTCTCAGATTTGTGATTCTTGATTTCATGCGAATTACCCGAAGACCTAGCGCTTTTCTCTCTTGAATTTACATCGTTTTTAATTTGTCATTCTTAGATTTTAGAAGTTACAAACCATAAATCATTGCATTCGTCTTAGATTTACTTTCCTCATGCATTTTCGTAGTGTTTCACTTGGTCTACTTCGTTTGTTATGCTCTTGCAGTAGTTATTTATAGGGTTAAACTATGAGTGTTTCACATGCTTTCAAAATGCACTCATAATCTCTCTCACTTTATCTCACTCATTGTCTCTTTTTTTTAATATAAGAATCTCACTATCTATCTATCACTCATCAACGCGATAAATTAAACTACATACAACATTTTGATATGCTTTACTCCTAACCTTCACTATCTTCTTACTATTTTATATTTTTCTGGCCAATTTCGGTGTTTACTTTCTGACTTGAGCGTTGGAGAGCTTTCGGGATGACTTTACACATTCGTCTTCTCAATGATTGGCTTGAACATGTTATCATTTTGGGATACTACAATATGTCTCTCAAAATATGCATTCTTGCATACCCATCAAAATATTGGAGTTGCAATTCGAGCTTGTAAAAGCTCTTGCGAGTGTTCATTTTTTGAACGAATCCTCGTTCACATGCTTAAATACCAATTTCTAAGCATCAAAACGCATTGTTTTAATTTTTTTCACCTATAACTCACTTGAAATTAACTGACAAATTCTGAAAATTTGTCCTAAACAACGACTACTCAGTAATTCTTGTTTTTTTATATAACTGGTTTTTAGAACCAATCTTTTTAAGAAATAATACATAAATTATAAACACTAAACTCTACAGTTATAGTCTTGTCCAATCAGACTAAAAAGCCATGAAAAACCAATTAAATGTTCTTTATATCATAATATTAAAATGTTAAATCATAAAATAAAATTAGACATAAATATTATATACACTTATTAGTTTTATAATTTATTTTATGATTTAACATTTTAATTTTCTAGAAAAAAAATTCTAACTGTTTTGGAACGGATTTGGATATCGAGAATATTAGAAAACCCGGATTCAGATTTTTTTCGGACTTAGGAAAACCAGATATGGATCCGGTTATCCTACCCGTTTCTATCTAATCTTATATCTTATTTTAATTATATATTACTTTTATCATTTAAATAATTATATATAATCTATTTATCATAGAATCATATCATTTTGCATTTACATAGATAAAAAATATGTACACGATTTTCAATAGTTATATGAAGCTAAGTTACAAATTAGTAAAATTATTATTAATATCATGTAATCATGTAAAAGTAAATGTTTTCTAAACTCTATAAATAAATATCATAAATTAAAATTATTAAATTGAAATTTCTTTATATCAATAATATGTCATCTATCTTTTACAACAATAAAAAATGCGTACAAAAATTTCAATAGTTATATGAAGCTAAATATACAAATTAGTGAAATTATTATTAATATTTTCATGTATTTATCTAAAAGTAAATGTTTTTCTAAACTCTATAAATAAATCTCATAGAAAAATATTATCAAATTGAAGTTTCTTTAGATCAATAATATATCATCTATCTTTTACAACAAAATATCTTTTCAAATTCTAAGGAAATTTATTATATTAATGGATGACAATTATTATGAAAATTAAGATATAATAACATAAGTATTATGAGAATTATGGAATTAAGTGATAGTATTCTATGTAATTAGGGAATGTAATGAAAAATAAATGAGTGATGATGTGTCACAAATTTAGAGTATGAGAAGATGATGTACCATCTTAATAAGAGAGAAAATTCAACTTTATATATATACTAGATAAGTACTTGCATATATGCGGATTTGTAATTTAATATTTTATAACCCGTGAAAAAAAATAGAAAAAAAAATTATATCACCCATGAAAATATATAATACATAAATTTAGAAATGAAGTTTCTGATGAAATAAATATATATATTAAAGAAAACATTTGGTGAAGCAGATGTTGTAAATAGCTTTGGATACGATTATTAGATTTTTAGTTTTTGGTGTAATTGTCATAATACCAAATTGTGGTTTATATAGAGGTGGAAAATTAGAATTCTTTTCTTTTTAGGATTAATTTGTTTAATTTAAATGGAAAAATTTAAAGATTTTTTTCCCTTTTTATATTGTCTTTTAGGATAAATTTTTTTTTAAAAAGTTAGTAACTTTACATTTTAAGATTATGAATCGGTTATTAATCGATCATTGATCATTGTTTGATATACCTTTCCAAATTTTTAAGTTTTTTTATTAATCGATTTAAAAAATTTCCAATTTTGATTTGACACGTGTCACGATCAGGTGAGTTAACAACTTTGAAACATTAAACTTTATATAATAAGATATGAATCTTATATAAATTTATAGTTTACATTTTTTTTTTGTAGTTTCTATTTTTTCTCTTACTTTATTTTATTTATTTTATTAGTTTCTATTTTTAAATAAAACATAATTTATTTTTCTTTTTTTGTTATTTTGTCTAATAAAAAAAATTATATTATTACATTGTTATTTTCTGTTTTTTTATACATGTCATGATCTCGTGAGTTAGAATCTTAATTTCCGTTTTTATTTTTTCCTTTTATTCAGATTATTAGTTTGACATATGTCGCGATCTTAATTAACAATGACACATGTCATGATCTCATGACTAAGAATTATCGTACGTGTCATACGTGTCACGCTCACGTTGAGATATTCAGCTTTTAAGTTTCCTTTTGTCATACGATTATTAGACTTTTAATTTTTGGTGTAATTGTCATAATACCAAATTGTGGTTTATATAGAGGTGGAAAATTATAATTATTTTCTTTTTAGGATTAATTTGTTTAATCTAAATGGAAAAATTAAAGATTTTTTTTCCTTTTTATATTGTCTTTTAGAATAATTTTTTTTTTAATTTAAATTAGTAAGTTTACATATTAAGATTATGAATCGGTTATTAATCGATCATTGATCATTGTTTGATTTACCTTTCCGAATTTTTAAGTTTTTTTTATTAATCGATTTAAAAAATTTTCAACTTTGATTTGACACGTGTCACGATCAGGTGAGTTAACAACTTTGAAACATTAAACTTTATATAATAAAATATGAATCTTATATAAATTTTATAGTTTACATTTTTTTTT